>JABYQS010000373.1:0-26737 GCA_022592435.1 Cerioporus squamosus
AACAACTGTGGTCATTGTGGCTAGTTACTTAGCGAGCGCTGCGAGAGTCTCTCCGCGAACCCTGAAACTCTCCATCACGACGTCTCTTGGCCGCTCATGCCCGCGCTGTTTCTCTTGTTGCATCGCTCTCGACGCCGACGGACTCTTAGATGACTTCCTCCACTGGACGCGGCTCTCCGAACATGGCTTCTGGTTCCGCCGAAGTACGGTTCTCCAGCAATCTTACACCCCAATATCGCGCCGCGGTCCTTGACTTCGAAGATCTGGTGATGCGCCGCGGTCCGCGCTTCGGAAGAGCGACGACGTCCAGACTGGAGCTACGCGAGGTGGACGTGTACGAGCGGCCGGAGGACCAGAAGCTGCATGCGCGCGTCGTCTTTGAGATCGACATGGCTGAAGGTGCGCTGTGAACGTTCTTTCCTCGTCTCATTGCGGCCAGAGAGTTGCAAAATCATGTAGATATGCTGAACTTGGTGGGGAACATGCATGGCGGGTGCACCATGCACCTCATCGACGTGTACGTATCCTCATCCTCTCGTCGGCCAGTTTATCGATTTCCTACTGCCTGTGGCCAGATGCACCACGATTGCGTTGAATGCCTTGAGAATTGCCATGGATAAGGAGGGCGACTACGTCTCCCACAGCATTAATACAGTCTTCCATGCTCCAGCGAAAGTGTAAGTCTCCGGCAGTGACCTCTCTTGATTTGCTTCGAAAGTGAATAACTCGCAATCGTCTGCAGTGGTGCGCGGTTGGAACTGATCAATACCACAACTGCGTGGGGCTCCCGGGCGGTCTCTGCGCGTACAGAGGTGAGCGCACCCTCTCGGGGTCAAGTCCATCCACGTATCGAACTTGTCGGTTTGCTTTCGTAGATCTGGGACATCACGAACCGCCGGTTGGTTGCTACCGGGATACAGAACCAGATGCAGACGGCTAGACTCTAACTGCACTATAGTCATACAAGCCGTGCACGAATGCTACCAACGAACACGATTCCCGGCCGGTCCAGCTTGCGATGGTCGCCCCGTGTTGTGCTGCGTTCCCTCCACACATTCTGTCTTGCCCGGGTCACATTCCTCCATCTGTTGCGCTCCTCTGTGCTTGGGCCGGCAGACGTTGGAATGTCATCGATGTGGCTACATAGCTCTCCATGTTACTGGATTCGTGCTTTGATCGTCTACTTCATGCCTCATGCCTCTTCTTGGGTTTTCCTCTCGCACTTTGGTTACCTTAACGCGTGGATAGACACTGCAGGACGGCCTTGTACCATTTCTATGCTCTAGTATCAGACCACGGAGTGATGTATACAGGCTTCAGATTGCCGGGCTACAAATAACACCCAAGATATATATTCGACCGGCTGTCCCTCGCGAGAACGCGACTCCATGTTGAATCGACTTTGTAGCAAGCTTCTCTCTCGACTTCACTTGTCATACTCCAAGCACTCGACCGCGCGCGTTCCATCACGCGCCATGGTCGCCACGCGCCGTCCACGGCTGCCCGGCCTCTCGATGACGACCTCGACCTCTCGCAGTGACGCGAGTGCCTCTACTAATCTCGTTGTGTATGCCGCGACGTCAAACTCCTCCACCATACGCTCAGCCGCCGACAGAGGCGGAGGCGGCTTGCGTGGCGCCCTGTCCTCTCTCAGCGTGCTCGCCACCGGCAGAACAGGAGCATTCTCCATGTCGCTGTCCCAGGGGTCCGAGCGGTCTAACGCGCTCGAGTCGTCCGAGTCCCAGTCTTCAGCGAGACGATGGCGAGTGTATGAGACAACGGTGAGTTTGAGAGCGCCAACAGTCGTTTGCTGGACGGCCGAGGCAAAGTCCTCCTGTGGTGAAACAACCTGGTTCATATGTGAGCTGGGCAATACAGGGTTGCGGGTACGCACCATAGCCACTGCAAAGCCAGCGTTGGGTCGGGAGCAGTCGAACTCGTAAGAGGTCTCGAGAGTATTCAGACACGACCGGGCCTCGATGGTCATCTCACGGAGTGCTGTGGACAGCCACTCGAGGCCATCGCAGTCATTGGCTGAACGAGTAGTGAACTTGAGGTACGTTGGGCTCGTTCGCGACAACGTCTCGGCGAGGAAAGGCAGATAACCGGAAATACTAGTAGACGGCTCGGCGTCCAAGACGAGGCGCCGGATGCGGCACGTCAGTCCGAAGACATAGAAGTCGAAGAACGAGCCGTCAAACTCCTGCATACGTTGCCAGGTCCCGCCGTGGATGTGCGCAGGAAGGAGCTGTCGAGCGATGTTCAGCTCATGGTTGCCTTGCAAGCCATCCTCGAGCCTCTCGTCGCAGAGCACTGCGTCTGCGTTCTCCTCGATGCAGTTGTAAACGGATATACGAGCGAGGTTCGGGAACGCCTGAACGTACGGAGCCGCGTAGAACATGTCGACGTACTCATGACGAGATGGCGAAAGCGGGGAAATGTCTTGCGGGGGCGTATGTAGTCCTCGCTGGTGTTCCACCATCGGCATGTGAGTTCTTCGAGCGTGTCCGCGAAGTTCTCCAGGAGGATGGTGGGATGGTACTCCGGCCAGTCGTCCTCATCGATGGTCTCCCAATAGATCTTCCCGACCCTCCAGTCGTCGTACCCCCATCCCAACGAGATAGTCTTGAGAGGCGCGTGTAGCAGTCGTAGAAGCTTGCATACCAGATCTCCCGAGCACGACAGCGAGAGCCGCGTCAGAGACTCGAGCTTCGCCAGACCGGACACGAGGCCCGGGTCCGAAGCCAGCACTGTCTCCGGAAGGTCTATACGCAACGACTCGAGACTGGTCATCAAGGAACATACGCGACCCAAAATCCGCGCCAGCGTCGGATCTATACCGGAGTACATGTCCAAGGAAAGCTCCCGTAAATGGTGAGGGCGAGAGTGGGGTACACCTCTCAGGAAGTAGAGGAAAGAGCCTAACCCTCGATTGGTAGACAACTTGACAGGGTTCTGGAGTAGGATTCGCGCCCCGTCGTGATAGAGAACGCGGCAGGTTGACATCACTGCTAGACCCGTCCGAAGCGATCCAGATTGAGCGACGACGTTCAGCAGCACGTCGTAGTTCAGTGCCGGAGGGGCCGACGCTATGAGATGAGCGTGCTCAGTACACGACATGGCTTGAGCCACGACATACTCACCTGGTGGAGTCGGGTCCATCTGTTCAGTCCTAGCGAGCTTCTCCAGGCAGATCGGGGGCAGGGAACGGAGGACTTCGATGAGGCAGTCTTATACTGGGTGCCTTCCGAGCGCGGCAAGGCGAATCAACGCGATCAAAGCTTGCTATAATTGAAGACAGGATTCTGAGACCAGGAGGCATGCGCGTGCCTCTCCGCCGTCCTCGGAGAGAGGTGTGACGTGTCTTACGATGCACGTCCTGTTGCGCCTGGGGCTATCGTTAGGATGTCATGCTATAATGTCCCATTTGGTACTCACTGGCAGCTACGGGCAACATTGAGCCTGTAGAGACATCGCATCGTGCCCCGAATATCGATGAGTCGCATGAGCCAGCAGGCATGGGTGGTTCAGGGATCATCAGGAATCCATGGGCGCTCCGTCCTCGACGATGGTCGCGTAACGTAAACTAGGATATGCATCCGAGTACATCTCCGCATGCGCAGCCGTGATTGGATGGACGAGAAGACGGCCACATCTGTCTTGCGGATAGTGGGTCAACAGGAAGAGCGACCAGGAGAAAACCGCATAGCCTCCAAGCGAACTCCGTTTGGGGGACTTAGGAGCCTCTGTGTCGTCCAGAGATCGGCAGGCGATGGAGAACAAGTCAGATCATCGAGCCCGGCAAGCGAGGCAACCCACATACCTCGATGTGTTCTACGCATACAGACAACCGGCCGAACGCGTACGAATGCCTGCGGCAACGGAAGGATCTCGCTGAAGAAGCATGTATCAGTACCCGACTGGAAGAGAACAATCAGAAACGACCCACGCGTGCAAACTCGTTCGGCACCGCCGAGAGGAAGTGAACTAAGTCGGTGAGAGCCTGACTCGCTCCGTGGATGGTCGTTTCCGAAGGGAGGCAGGCGGCGCACTGAACCCTGTCCGAAGAAAGTGAGATCAATCAGAGCTGTTGTCGATGTGTGCGATAGAGGACGATAACCGGCACTCCGCGAACCTCTGACAGAGCAAAATGTTAAACCGCGCTTTCGAGAACACATTTTCACCCGAGTGCTCAGCCCCAACGCCGTGGAACATGGCCGCGTCGGCTCCCTCCAACCCTACCCGTCTGTACGCGCGGTGGAGGAAGCAAGCCGCGCTGTCGTTGCCGACCTCAGTCCACCCTGTCGTCGTCCACGAATACAACATGCCAGTGAAACCTTCGCAGCCACTCCGTCTCGGCTTGCGGGTGCAGCTCATGGCGCTCTCTCCGGCGGTGTACCGGACGCTCCTCCCGTGCTTCACCCATCCTCTCTACGACGTGTACGACCCACAAGTAGAAGGAGAGGTCGGCGGCGTGCGGGTGCATGAGGAAACTCAGGTGGTGTACTTCGCCATCCGCAATGAGCGAGACAAGAACCGAGTGCGATATGTTGTCGTCGCTGCACCATACATCCCGGGACTCACTCTGGCGGAGTCGTCGCCGAGGTGGTCGTGCGACTGGTTGGATGCGATGTTCGTATACGAGCAAGGCTCGATGGGCTACGAGACTGCTGTAAAGCTGGAGGAGAACGCAGAAGTGATTGACGGCTTTGCGAACTCACCGAGTCCGGCGGTCTTGTTTCGCTACCCGGACCCGCCATACATACGAGACAGGGTCTATATCCGTTTGTGACTACAGGAGCGCGACAGAGTAGTCGTACATCCAGACTTCGAGCGTCCATATCTTGCCTCTTCTTTCATACGCAAGGAGCGTTGAGCTGATAGTTAGTTAGTCGTACGTACTTCTCGGAATATGTGCCGTTGTTACTGTGCGTGCGGATATGGTGCGCTTCCGAAGATGAGCCCCGCTGTGGATGAAAAGGCGTCAAGAACCTATCGCGACATGGGGCTGGAACGATGCATACCTACCCTAGCATAGCAACGCGGGCGATTGAATCACCGAGATGGACGATTGGGATACGATACATACCAGCTTGTTCGTTTCATTGCTGAGCGCGACGAGGAGGCGGTCATGCATTCGCCAAGTGAAGTTCAGCATGTCTTCACGGGAGGATGGTCTCATCTTAGTTCCCGGCCGCGTCGCATACGAATGTCAAAAACACACCTTTGTCATGTCAATCTCGAACACGACCTCAGCACGCAGTTTCCCGTACTCCGGCACCTGACAAAGCTCGAGACGCGACACTTGGAGTTATACGCAGCTCCCGTGTCAGCACAGCATTTCATCTACAATATTGATAATCCGGCACGTTCGTCGGAGCCTTGGAGATGAGTTGTTCAAGGAGCGTATCGGCGGACGTCCGACGCGCGAGCGGGCTGCAGCTTGACTATTTATCGGCCTGCGAGGGAGAAGACGGCATGGTTACCCAGTTCCAGAGCCGTAATTACATAGAAAGCCATGAGTCATAGACGATATCGATAGGTAGGAGGCGACATCCAGGGTTTCACGGTGTTGGTGGTGGTGGTGGTGGTGGTGAAGAATAGGTCGACCGGCAGTCGGGAGTCTGCAGTAAGTGCAACGTGAAGTACTTGCGATAAGCAGTCGGCCCGGCCCGAACTTCCGCCCATACTGAACTTACAAGTAGGTAGGCGCTGGCCGTGGCTGAGTACCTCGCTCTTGCCTTCCTCACCCTTACAGTCAGCAGCACGGAGAATTCGAGGTATGCCACGGGTCATATGGGGCTCTGATACACCGACAAGACCTGCAGTAGCACCTCCGATCGTGACGAGATGGTCCCGCCGCTGCAGGCAGCAGGATCACTTCTTCTGCTCCGCAAAACGCTGAACTTGAAGCCTTCACTGAGAGGATCGCGAGCCCCAAGTAGACTTGGACAATCAGACATCGGCTTGATGTGGTGGAGCCTGCGGTAGTGATTGCCTACCGCAAGCTCCGTCAACTGAAGATTCAACCGGACGAGGACCTCCCCAAGTTCGCACTCTCCTCTTACCATGTCCACGCATTCCCCAAGCTCACGCACTCTCCATGTCCTTTGTTAGCGGTACCGTTTGTCTGCGGGCATCTTACGGAGTTCGAACGCTCAGGCGCTCAAGTAAGGACCTGGACGATCAATGGACGACCCCGAGACTCACCCCACATGTCTCTCGTCTCGCGTTTTGGGCCAGAAGGCATCACTATATGTCGTACATCCCCTTGCTCGGCGCGGTTCTCACGCGAACACAGTGGGCGTATCTCACTTTCCGATCCAGCAACTTCCCCATCATGTCGTTCCTGCGGCACGGCAAGTCCCTCCTTGCTGCTGAAGGACTCTGGCAGAGCACGACCGCCCGGCACACCTGGAGTTCAACTTCGATCTCAGCAGAACGTTGTATCCGTCATGTCAGTGTCCTCTCACTCCTTGGAGCATGCAAAGGACTCTCACCTAACCGGCAAGGAAGCTTCAGCCAGGTATACATGGCACTGAGGCGCAACGACGTCCATGGATATTCCTCCGCGTAATCAGCGACCTCGGCCTCGTGCCCCCGGCACGTCATGGGTAATTAAGCCATAGACCGTGATGGCGCCCTCCGCTCAATGCCCGCTCGCGCTCGCTGACAGGCACATCTGCGATGAAGTCACCATTACAATTCAGTCCCTGGCCAGAGTGACAGAACATACCAATTACCGAGCCTTGCCGCTGGCTGAACTTGAACGCTGACTTCTTCGGCCGTGCAAGTCATCCAAGTTCCTGTGACGTCTGGGGACCTCGTAGGCTATTGCAATCATGGTCACTGCACGACTTGAGCAGACAAGAACGAGCTTCTCGGGGTGGACGTACATAATCTATGACGGATTGCATCCGGTCAGGCGGAGCATAATTCCAAGCAGGAAGCACCGAGAACCACCCACCTCTCCGCGCTTCGTCCCACATACGGCTTCCCTGCGCGACGCCTGGACTCTCGCTCTCCATCGCATTGAGGCCGCAGCGGTTGTGGCCCGCTAGAGTTTGAACATGGACTGTCACAGAGTAAAGAACGTAACTGACGACGACTCGGACAGCGGAGAGCATAGGGATACCCACTGGTCGACGACCACTCGCCCTACGCAATTCTACTGCTTCCGAACAGCCTCCCAATGAGCGATCCGTGATATCCTCTCGCGTCATCGTCGACGTCCGAGTCCCTGTCGCCCCTTGGGATCTCCACCTCCCGCATGCACGAGGTCCGCGGCCCGGCCGCCAGTGCTGCATAGACTTCCCCTCGGAGCCGGTGCGCAGCTCTTTTCCAAGTCAACCATACTGATAACGATGTTTGGATGGGCTAAGGAGCTCCGACGCTGTCGCGGCAGCCCTCGAGACAGTCTGCATCGTCGTCCAGGACGCGATCGTGCTCTTCGGGACTCGCACCCAGCTTGCCCCGTCGGCAACACTGTCGTCAGCGTCGGGTCTGGCGGGTCCTGCTCGGGCACGACCGTCTACAACGCGAACAATAGCCACGTGAGTATCTTCGAGGTATCTTCTTCCAGGATGTGTCGTTGCTGACTGCCGATGCTCCCCGTTTCCTGCTCGTGAGAGTCGACTTGCGTCTGTGTCGCCGCTCGAACAACCAGGTCGTATGAAGGCCTCCTTTCTCAGTGGGTTCTTGGGAAGTTGGGCATTTTGGGATGATAGAACGACACGCGCAATGGTGTGCCATGGATGCCTCGGTTCCGGTAATACCTACACACTCAGTCTGAAAGTACATACGCAGATCGTCTTTGGAAGCCAGCTCACCTGTCATGAAGAAGCCCCGTCGCTCCTGATATCATGCCACAAGGGAAGCGAACCCTGAGTAGACCGACGAAGTCCGCGGACAACGTGCTCACGACGCTCGACAAGCCGGATGTCTCTGCAATCACAGATATGTCAGAGTCGTCTCAGAACAGAACAACGACAATCACGATCGCGAACCACGTACGGGCAAGCCTGCGCGAGAGACCTGTCAGAACACCGACACTCACGATCACGAACCCCGCACGGGGAAGCCTGCGCGAGAAACAGAAACCTGGCCTTGGACGCTGTCCCTGTGACGTCTAGGGATCTCGCATCCTGTTGCCGTCATAGACCCTGCGCGACGCCAACATGAGCACAACAAAGTGGGCAGGAAAGGGCGGATGTATGAAGGCACGACATACCGCGGTGCCGTGACGCACTGCACCCGAAGACAGCGCGAAGGCGGAGTGCGACGTACGCGCTGACCGCTGCTGACCTCCACGTCCTTCCCGCTCCACTCTTCGTTCCGCGACACCCGTATCGCCCTCATTGCGCGATACAACGCGAGCGCTGTCATCGTCAACAGGTGCCGAGGGGCGACATGCAATCGATGCCTGCGAAGAGTACGACGGTCAGTGGCTATAAAAGAGGGGGACGACAAGACGACAGACCTCAGGTCGAACACTCAGCTCGTCCCCTGCAAAGCAACAGCCTTCGCACTCATCTCTCATAAACCAACAATGATCTTCTCTCGCGCCCTCGCTCTCGTCGCTCTGCCCCTTCTTGCGGTCGCCACTGCCATCCAAGGCCGCAACGACAGCCCCCCTTCTGGCAGCGACCTCTGCTGCGAGAGCACTGGCAAGGTGAGGATCCCCACCACCCCCGCGAGCGCAATCCGAGTTGATGGCTAACTGTGCCCTTGTATTCTTGCAGGCCAGCGACCCCAGCATCTCGAAGGAACTGGAGCTCCTCGGCATCACTGTCCAGGACATAAACGCCCTCGTCGGCGTGGCCTGCTCCCCCATCACCGTCGTCGGCGTCGGCTCTGGCACCTGCTCTGACACCACCGTCACCTGCACGGACAACTCCCACGTGAGTCGGACTGTGAACTCGTCCCGGCCCGACGCGACACTTGCTGATGATGACACGTACTACTCACATAGGGCGGACTCGTTGCCATTGGCTGTGTCCCCATTACCGTCTGAGTGGGCATAGAAGATTCTCGTATACAAGGATGAGTCGGAGCCGTGACAGATGTGTCTTCTGAATGCGTGTATCGTGTTGTATGACAGTCGGAGGTTGGAATCGATGTTGAGAGAATTTGGAGGGTGAAACGTCTCATGTGTGACGGGCTGGGGAACGTGCACCGAATTGAGTCGCTGATGTCTCTGTCGATGAGTGCATACGCCAGCTGTACAAGCCAGTTCAGTACCGGTGCAGGATCCGGGGGCAACATACCGAGCGTAGAGCAGCGCAGGTACCATTTGCGAGGCGAGATACGCGAGATCGACTGTCGTGTTCGGGAAGAGGTTGGAGAAGAACGTGCGAGGAAGGCTCTCGATGCCAGGTAACATGCAGATGATGAGATCGCAAAGCGTTTCTTTATGTCTTCATTACAAGATGTCTGCAGAAATGTATGAGTTCGCACGGAGACGGTCAGGTTCGCAGCTGACTTAACGTACACAACAGATGGATCATCATGGGAAGCTCCCGCCGCGTCGACCTCGAGAACAACGGCAGGAACGACCCACGGCTCAGAGCTTCAGGCTTCAGCACCGATCCTCGGTTCTTCAGCGCGGCTGCGTGCGCAACCGAGCCCTATCCACTGCCGCGTCCTACACCTCCCATGTCTTCGCTACTCGAACATCGTCCGCATGTGCAGTCGCATCCGCCTCTTCCTCGTCGTGCCAGTCCAACGCATCGTCGACCGGTGCACCGAGAGGATCGACGAAGGCCGCGAATTTGAAGGACCCGGAGGACTCGGAGACCGTGACATCGCCCTTCATATTCTCTTCTAGGAACGAGCCCGAATCCGAATCCGAGTCTGAGTCCGTACCGGGCGCCGATGCGAACATTACCGTCGCCGTCTTCTCTGCGCCAGAGCCCGAGCTCGCAACGGACGTCGAGTTGCCTGCGGCGTCGAACTCTCGGAGGTTGAGGATCAGCCGGGAGATCAGGAGCGGCATCAATCTGCGCGACAGTGGCAGAAGTGAGCAATCTAGCACAGCAGGCTGTGAGAGCGGGAAACTGGCGGCGTACGTGTCTGCGAAGGTGGTCTCGATGTTGCGGACGTCGTTGTAGAACAGGAAGAGGAGCTGCAGAGCGCTCAAGGTGAGGATCACGCTGAAGGCCCAACGGGTGTCAGCGACTCCTGGGATGAAGACCACTGAAGCATTCAGAGTGGCTTACATGAAGTACAGCGTGCCTGGCACAGGGTCTCGTGTCAGTGGAAGTCGAACGCATCACAAAACCCCGGGCTTACCGTCACGTAGGAGCAAGGTCGAAAGTGACGCCTTGAAGCGGGCGGTCCAACCAGCCCTCCACGTCCTATAGGTGGTATACCAAGTGATCAGGACCACACACAGGTCTCCGACGAAGACGCAGGTCCTCGTCAAGATCGACACTAGACATTTGAGGTCATTCTATCGTCTACACGCGCGATAGGACACTGGACACTTACATCTAAGACGAGGTAAGCGAAAGGAACGTTTTGGTGTGTGAGAGAGGCGATAACTCACTGTTCGTACAGCTTCGGGGAGATGTGTATGCTGGTGATGCAGAACAGGGGCGGAGGCAGCGTCCTAGCCGTACTGAGGGTGACTATGTACTGTGGTCATCGTGGATGTATCAGCGATAATGCAGGAGAGCTATCCCAAGGCAAGGCTTGCCGTGTTTGTGATGAACGGCACCACCAGCAGCGCGAAGACCAGAAGCGCGGGCCACATCGAATGCCCAGTGAGCGCATACACGCGAAGGCCAAAAAATACTGTCGTCGGTCTTCAATATCGCGTCTAGTAGTCAGAGGAGTGGACGGACCTGCGACTATCAACAGAAGGCCGTACTCGAGACCGGCCACTAGGAATGGTCCGTAGCTGCAGCTGAGATGTGCAAAGGGACTCAGCTTCGGCCTGTCCTCTCTAATAGCAAATACACGTACGTCTGGACATAAGCGGTTCAGCGCGACCTCGGAGGAAGCCGGTCTATTGTGTCAGATCAGTGACGACGAACTCACCTCATCCGAGAAAAGAAGCACTACGAAGATGATGACCGAAAGCCTCAACAGGGACACGTAACGGTTGAGGAGAAAGAGCAGTGTCGCTCCGATGAACTTTCGCTGCCACACCAGGCGGACTTCACGGTCGAATGTGAGCAGTACCTCGTACAACGTGAGCGCTGTAGGGAGACGCGTCAAGCAGGGATTTGCGCAGAGCCAAACAGTGCGTACTGAGCATGGCGCAGTCCGCCTGTGCGTCAAAAATGCTGCGACAGAGCGAATCATCAACGCCACAGCTCGCGGACTTGGGTACGGGTTGGACTCACAAAGCCGAGGCTGCAGAGACCAGCTCCGCCTGGTTTTTGGCGTTGCCTGCCATCTGGACAGGCAGCTTCGAAAGTCTCCTTTAAATGAGATCTACTCAAGTCTCTGAAGTTTGAAGGCGCGATCTTGTGACGCAGCGGCCGTCAAGGCCGAGGTGCATGGGGGTTGGATGGAAGGTCAAGAGTTCAGGATACAGATGGACACTGGGCTTATGACATATCAACCGCCAGGGGCAAATCTTCAAGCTCCAATTCTCAGAGCAGAGACTTCCGCCTAGGAAGTGATCTGTCTAGCAACAGTCAGTCGAGACGACCAACAACAGATACGCAGTGATCACTTACGTCTGTGGGAGTCCATGATGTTGCATGACAGAGGGCGCACTTCAATCTGATGCTAGTGTATCTATGCTAGCATACTCAGGGTGTCCTGCACAGAACTCGGAGATACGCAGATCGTTTGCTGTATTGTCGTTGGTCGATTGTTGGATGGAAACGATGACCGCAGCGCAGCGGCGAAGTCCGCTGCGTGACGTGACGCTCCGGACCGGTGAGCCGGTCACGCGCCGCGGAAGTTGCTCCGGCGTCGTGGACGTGGCTACTGGCGTTTCGCGACTTCTCTTTTAACTCGACCTGTCGATGGATATGTGCTGCCACATCTTTGCTTTGACTCCTCGTACCGCCGATGCGTATATAGACGACTCGGGCTGCCTTATCTCAAGTTGAAAACACCAGCACTCGCAGACGACTCGCGGAATACACACCAGATGTCAGACTATGGAACTACTTAGTTGGACTATATCCTTTGTGGGTGGAACCCTTGACGTTGCGAGAGTTGGGCAATCTTTGCCTGGCATAACGCACTACACCATGTCGCTGACGAATTTTTAAGGTGTTCGCCGCGTTTCCAAGCTGCTCAAGCAAATCCGGAGTTACAGGCCTCGCACCTGTCCAGTCCTCGAGACAGCTCGCAAGCCAGTTCTCGCCAGGTCCCAGACTCCGAGCGCAGCCTAGTTCTGCAATTCTGCAAGCGTCACGTGTGTCTGGGCGTCCTGCATATATAGTCTTGACCTCTCCGGGTCATCGACCTTCGCCTCTCTCGCTTACTTACGTCTGCGCATCGATTTGACTAGCTGCCCTTTTCAGTGCGCATATATCGAGTGAGTTCTTCATGACGTCGACTATATGCGCTTTTCTGACATTTGCTACGACTGTTTAGCCCAATGTCTGTCGTCCTACCGGTCAACCTCGACATTCTCCGCGAGATTGCGTGGTCTTCAGACCGGCAAACATGCGCTACTCTTATCCGGTCATGCCGGTTCTTCTACTAGGAAGCAGCCAAACGCGTCCTACACGATCCCGTTGACATCTGCAGCAAACGCGACGTCCGCCAGTTTGTGCGTTTCCTCGGGCCTCAACCCCGCGCGCGGGCTCGATACGTACGGGAGCTTCACCTCGGCATGCCCCACCTCTCCGCCAAGCGTATACGCGACCTCGAGGACTGCATCTCCAACATGACGCGGCTTGTATGCCTTTCGTTCGATGCAGGGGAAGACTTCCTCGAGTCCTTCCCGTCCTTGGGCGACGCCCTTGCTGAGCTCACCTCGCTCCGACGGCTACGAGTCCACTATGCCGGCTCGCTCACCTGCGACTTCCTCGATGCGCTCAA
The DNA here is from genome assembly GCA_022592435.1 of Cerioporus squamosus. Lineage (NCBI taxonomy): Eukaryota > Fungi > Basidiomycota > Agaricomycetes > Polyporales > Polyporaceae > Cerioporus > Cerioporus squamosus. Next base: position 13,012 of record JABYQS010000373.1, read on the forward strand.
GTCAGACCTCGTCTCAATCTCGCTGAACTGGAGCGGCAGTGACGAAACCTGGTTCGCCGAACAGGGCATGGACGACGAGGAATGGGCGGCGTTCCATCCAGTTCCCCTGCTCGCGAAGTGGTGCGCGAGTCTCGAGGAGCTCAAGTGCGAGAACTGGTACACCGCCTCAGAGCTCCCCGTCTTCACCGACGTCTACCCCAACATGCGCCGTCTCGCGATTGAGCGCGACGACTATCCGCTCGTCGCTCCGTATATCTCCGCGTACCCCAATCTTGCGCGCCTTTCCGTCCACACGGACCACGTCGATGAGATCGAATACCCAGAGGACGTGAAACGTCTACGCCAACACCGCGCGCTCAACATCCGCAGCCAGAAGGCGCTAGACGGTCCCGGGACCTGGCAGCATCTCGAAGAATACGTCGGCAGTCTCGTCGACCTGTACCTCCTCGGCCTCACCTGCCACATCTCGCGCGTGGGCTTCTCGACAAAGATGGAAGATTGTCACCTCGAGATGCTCTCCGCCGTCCTCTCCTATGCCCAGCCCACGCACCTGAATGTAGCAGGTGACACAGCTCTGCTCGGACATCCTACGCACAGTCTCCCCGTCATCCTCTCCGGATCGGCCGCATTCCGCTTGGAGAGTCTTGTCCTCAAGATCGACCTCCTAGAGGAGGACACGCCGCTGAACGCAGTGGATGCCCTGGTAAGCACCCCCGCCACGCCGACTCTCTCAGAGGCATGTACCTGACACGTATGATCTGCACAGAACGAGCTAGCCTCCGCGCTCAAAACGCTCCCCCTGCGCCGGCTTCGCCTCCGCGTCTTCGACCACAGCACACACCGTGACCCCACAGACCAGTTGTGGTCTGTCGAGTCCGACTCGGACGACAGCGACTCGGACTCGGACGATTCGGAGGCTCCTCCCCATATGCGGGGCACCCTCCGGGACTTGGACATCGACACCTTCAAGGACGGGTTGACGGCCGAGCTTCCTTTGCTGACGGACGCCGTCGTTGAGTTCGCATTCTTTCGCGGCATCGATCGCCGGAGGACGATCGTCCCGAGGCATGTGCATCTTCCGGGAGCATGCGAGGCTCGGCCGGGGGCATACGACCCGCATCTGTACGAGATACGTTGAACCTGCGGCGCTGGCCTGTTACTCTCGTCCTGTATCTTGCTGCGAAGGACTAATGATGTACCATTAAGACTCTGTATACATGTGCTCATGTGTCTTCTGACCTTTGGCTGCTCGGCCTCAGGCTGAGGGATGATACTCGTGCGATTGTGTTCGCGACGCGTGTGGTTACGCGTGCGGCGTGACTGCATGCGTCGGTCACCTTCAATGCCGCACCTCTCCCTCAGTCCCCTGCCTTCCCATGGCATGCGATCTCGGAACATTGGGCAAGGCCCACACCAAGGGGAACAATAGCCTGCTCGACAAGCGTACATCTCATTAGAATGTCCCGAGGTTCGTCCCCTGGCTGGGCTACTACGGCTATGTCCTCACGGTGATTCCGGAAGAGGAAGATGGCCGTTCGACACGACGAATGGTGAGTGAAACGCACCTCTCCAATCCTTCTCGTTATCCATCACTGCGCCCCTTGCTCGCAGACAGCCTGAGCCTTTGTAGTGAAGACCACATCTCGATCCTACATCCCCCGAGCCCCTCTACCCCTCGGCAACTTCCTCCGCTCCCGGACAGCGACGCTCGAACCGTGATCTATCGTAGTCGGAAGTATACTGTTGACGATGCTGGGACTCCGCGGGAGCACGCGGCAGCGCAAGTTTGAGCCACAAACGCTGACCTCGGGCGGGGCGTGAACAAGTTTCTCTTTGAGTTCGTTGTGCCATGCTCGGGGTTCTCATAGTGCTTGATGGCCGGGCTGCGGTAATTCTCCGTATCCTGAACACTGGTTGAGTATTTTTGCTGAAGCCGTGTATCGAACCTCATATAGGCTGTACAGTAACATTCGCTCAGACGCCAAATACGTTAAATAGTCCACGCGTGAATCCAACACCGTCGTGTGTAGATAGAATAGAAAGACGATATCAAGTCCAGGACGCCGCAGATACCAGGGTAAGTATTCAGCCAGCTGGAGCGATACCTTGATTGCATTTGTGAGGCCGGGAATGGGGAGCCGATTCGGTTGCTGCCTCCCCAAGGCGAAGAGCTTGTATAAGGGCGTCCATAGTGTTGGGACTGCAACATCGCAAATCCTCAGTCAGCACTGATCAAACCTCCATTACGACAGCACCTACCGAAGACCGGGGTCGGAGCTGTAGAGTAGAAGGCGGAGGGGTCACTCTGTAAGGACTTGCTGTACCGCTACCTCGACGACGACGCAGCGATCTTGTAGCATCCCTGCCTTCGGCCCGCGTGGGGGCGTCGGGAACAAAGTAGCCATATGCTAGACAGCGCCGTGCGGCCGAGCTACAGCTCGGGGCAAAGTTGAGTCGCCTGTTGTGCCAGGAGGAGTTGGTTGGACATACCAGATGCACGCGAAATGCGCCGCCTGTCATCGACATGTCATCAAAGAACAACGCATTGGGCGGCTAAGTCCACGTTACGGGGGATGACACAAGGTCGCGCCATGCTCGAAGCACCGGTGTCATACCTATAGCAAGCACGTAGCCGGATAGTAGTAGAACAACGGACGTACCACAGATCGGGAAGCTTGAGCTTCCGGAGACTGATGGGCGAGCTAGATGCGAGGGACGACGCATCGGCTACCTCCTGGGAAGATACCTGGATCCTACAACTGGTATACACATACACAAATTTGACTGCGAAGACAGAGCATGAGAGAATACGGACAAAAACTAGGAAAGCACAAGATGAAAAGAGACCCTAACCCGACCTGGCGCCACGCTCACTGGCATCAGTCGTCGTACTGCGTCAACTGTGGCGGTACGCTGTCAGACAAATAACAACGCAGTAGCGAGGATGCTTGGGGACTCACGTCGAGTGTCAGTGTTCGCGAGCTATTCACGTCCTGGTCGCGATAGATGCCCACGAGAGAGTTACTGCGCTCGTACAAGGAACCCTTCAGACTGATGACGATGAATTGGAAAGTCTCTGATGAGTGTGTCCGGATGTAGTTGGCGATCTTCGCCACATTCGTGTTGTCCAGCGCAGCGTCAACCTCGTCAAGCACGAAGAACGGAGAGGGTTGGTAGCTAAAACACGGTCAACAATGTCTCCACTTCCAGAACAAAGATGGGGCGCATACCTGTGAATGGCAAAGAGGAGCGCCAGAGCGGCTATCGTCTTCTCACCTCCTGACAGCTGTTCCATGTCACGGAACCGCTTCATCGGTGGCATGGCATGGTACTTGATGCCGGCCGTGTACGGCTCCTCGCTGTCCTCCAGGGTCAGGTACGCCACACCTCCTGCGGGTGCCATCTTGCCCTTTGTTAGGTCCTTGTACACCTGATCGATACGCTCTGAGATATGGTTGTACGCCTTGTTAAACAGTTCGCATCTGGGGAATACGTTAGCATAAGTTTTGTTCTCTATAAAGAGTAACGTACCGCCTCCGCTTCAGCTCGTTGAACTGTTCTCGCGCGGTCTTCGAGTCCTTGCGGGCCTTGTCGGCTTCTCTCTCGGTTTCGAGCAGTTTCGCCTCAACGTCATCGAGTCTGCACACCATGAGTTCATGTTCTTAGTACGGCGACACGGCTGATCACCCACCTGTCCAGGGCCTTCATGTTGGGCGCCAAGCGCTCAATCTCAGCGTTCGCCTTGGCGATGGCCTCGTCCAGCTCTTTAAGAGCCTCCGCCGGGTCTTCCTACTCGCGACGCGTAAGCAACATACCACGAGAACGATACAGACCTTGTACGCACATCGGGATCAACCTCTCCAAGGGCCGAGAAATCCACTTCAATCCCGTAGTCAGGGACGCGCTTGACGCGCTGAGTGCCTTCGTCATCCTCGTCGACGTCCATTGCAACCTCATCACGCAGGTTCTGAGTACTATCCGTCAGCTTACTTCCAAGAGATGCATCCTTGCGCACTCGCCTCTTCCATAGGGACGTTCTTGAGATTGCCTGCCACCAGCGGCAGCGGGATCTCGTCCAGCCTGCACTTCCGGTATATCGAGGACCGCTCCAGACCAAGCTTCTCGATCTCATCGTTCTGCGCGCGGTAATCAGCAATGCCATCCTTCAACGACCCATGCTGGAGACTTACGTGCGTGGCAATCTCCTTCAGCGCCTGGTCTAGGACCTTGCTCGCCTTGCTCGTCGTCTTCTTCACCTCCTCCACCTTCTTCGTCTTCTCTTCAAGCTCGTCATTGAGCTCCTTGAGCTCCTCTTGCAGCTCCTTGATGGCCGCCTCTGATTCCTCGATGTCCTCTTGCGCCGCCACACGTTCCGCCTCAAGGCGTTCGAGGTTCGCGGTTTCGGTGGTGATGATCTCGCGGTACGTCGTGAGGCGCTCTGTGGTCATCTGGATCTGCTCCTGGAGGAACTGGGACCTGGACAGCGCAAGGTGAGTTGACGCTGCCCTGAGCCAGCTCAAACATGACGTACGCATGCGTGAGACGGGCAATCTGAGTGTCGAATTGAAGGCGAGCCTCGCTCTCCGCTTGTGCAAGCTTCAGCTGGCGTTCTTCGTACTCGCGGATGTTCGACACCCCGATCTGCTCGCAGAAGTCGGCGAAGATGTCGTCTTCGGCGGCGTTGATGACAGCTGCCAGCGCATCAACCTTCTCCTTGACTTTGTCGTAGGCGGACTGCGCCTGCAGAACGATGAAGTCAAGTCAGGACAACGCCCCTGCGTCAAGCATCACAACGTACTTTGCGAAGCTCGGGCTGAAGCTGCTTGATCTCCTTGTCATCGTGCTTAAGTTCACTCTTGACGCCGGCCAGTTTTGCCTTGCACGCATTCTGCGAAGGCAGCGGTGTGAGACATGGGTGCGAATGAATGGTATGTCTCCGATACACACCAGGTCATCGCGCGCAACAGCGAGAGAAGATTCGAGGCGACTGATTTCCGCAATCAATACTTCGCTTTCCTTCCCGCGAGGCTTCGACTTGCCCAGCTCAAGGAGCTGCGCCATCAGGTTGTCTCGTACGCGATTCAGACCTGCAGGATATAGTGAGCCTCAGAGACGGTCACCCGGAACTCATCGACGCCTACCTTGAACGTCCTTCTCCTCCCACTTCTTGCCATTGGTCTGGGAGCTCTTACCACCAGTGATCAAACCGCTCTTGTGGATAACCGTACCCTCAAGAGTGACAGCTAAGACATATCAGCCTGAATGACTCTCTGACTTAGCGCACGAAGACCTACCCTTGACCTCCTGGCCCTTCTCATAGCACACGTACTTCGCGACCTCCATAGAATCGCACACCAACGCATTCCCACATGCATGGTGCATCGCGCGTTCGACAGACGGGTCGTAAGTGATGACATCCACAGCCAATCGCGCACCCTTCGCAAACGCGCGGAACTTATCGTTGACAGGCTTGACCTGGATGGTGTCGAGCGGGATGAACGTCGCCTGGCCTGCACGCTGGTTGCGCATGTACTCGATGCAGTCTATCGCAGTCTTCTCCTCGTCGACGACGATCGCGTCGATGTTGCGCCCGAGCACGACCGCCACAGCAGTCTCATACTTGCGCTGCGTCGGCTTGCACAGGTCGACGACGCGGCCGCGCACCCCGGGGAAGATGCGTTGCAAGTTCGAGAGCGTCTCCTTGAGCCGTGCTTCGCGCTGTGACTCCTGCTGGTCGACACCGGCCTGGGTGAGTTGCTCGTAAATGTTGACCAGCTTCTCGTTGATCTCCTTCTCTAGTGTCCTGCGCATCCCGTGTTAGGCGTAGGAAGGAAGCCGTGGTTGGAATTCTTACTCGATACGTTTCCGCTCCGACTGCTGGTTCTCATGCTCCTGCTTGACCTTTGCGAGGTCCGTGGACAGCTCCTCCACCTTCTCTTCCAGCTGCATGGAATACGTCAGCACACGAATGCCTGGTAACAAGAGCATGCGTACGTCTGCTTTCTTCTGCCCGTGCGTACGTTGCTCCTCCTCGAGCTTCTCGCGCTTCTGCGTAAGTTGCTCCATCTTGTCCTTGAGCTGGGCCAGCGTGCGTCCAGCGGTCTTCTCGTCTCGCGTCAGGGTCTCCAATGACTGACGCTCGTCCACTGCCAGGACGCTCGCTGCCGCCTTCCTGTGCGGGCGTCAGCCAAAGGTATTGTGGAGCCCTAAACATCACCCACAGTCGTCTATACTCCTCCAGAGATTCTTCACTTAGGGATAAGTTACGTTGCGCTGCCTTCCGCTGCGCCTCTGGAGAGGGTGTCAGCCATCGTCAGAGGGATACCCTCCCGGACTGACCCTGCGCGGCATTCGCTGCCTTCTTCACCGTGTCGAGGTCCTTCAACAGTGTCTCAAGTTCTCGCTTCTGTTGTTCCTCCGTTTGCTTCAACTTCTCGAGCTCCTGCTGAGCCTTGTCTCGCTTGCGCTCCGAGTGCTTAAGCTGCGCCTCGATGCGCACCAGGTCCGGACGCTACGGAGTCGCGCCAGTGAGCGCAAGCACAATGCGCTGACGTAGATTGCACACCTTGGTCTCGAGGGCTTTCTCTGCCTTCTTGATCTTCTTCTCCTTCTGCATGACGCTCCCGCGCGCTTTCGCCTGCTCCGAACGGGCCTCCTCGAGGGCCTTCTCGTGCTTACGCTGCTCCTGACGCAGCCCAGCAAGCGTCTTGTTCTGCTCGCGGATCGCCTTGGCGTGCTCCTCCAGCGACTTCTGGATGTTGTACAGCTTGAACAGTATGCGACGAAGCACAAGGTCATCCTGCGACACGTATGAGAGCGTGACCCTTCTCGAAAAAGGGGGCTAGACGTACCCGTTCGTCGATGAGCTTGTCAAACCGCTCTGCTTCCCCCTTCTGCTCCTTGTACTGCTTGATCTCCCCAGCGATTCCTCGCCGCTTCGTGAAGTTGAAGGTTGCGTTCTCCGTGGCACGCTCGAGCGCTTCTTTCGCCTTCTCATACTCTCCGGCGAGCTCGAGGGAGCCGGAGATTTGGTCTATGAGGCGCGAGAGCTCCTTTGGGGACTGTTGCGCGACAGCTTCGACGTCGCCCTGGAACACGAGGAAGTTCTTCGCCTTGACGAGGATATTGTGGCTGATGAGCGCGGCGTTGTACGCGGTCATCGTGACCACTTTGCCGTCGAGCTTGTACTCGGACTGTCCTGAAGTGGATACGCTGCAAACGGGTGCGTTAGCCGTCAACTCGCGTCTGCTATCCGTGCGCTGGAGTTTCGTTTGGTCCCGTTGACTGCTGGGCCGCCGGATGACCTGAAGCTCAATGGGAGCATGTCCACGAGACTCCGACGGGCGGCGTTCCGCGCAATCCCTACCTCTCGCACGTGTCTAGGCATTCCGCCTGTATGCACTCCTGGCTGCAGGGTCTGCCATGAATCGCCCGAGGCAGCTGCTGTGCACGGAGACAACGTCAAGGCATACATGCCCTCGACGACCAAACCTGTCTCAAACGTGGGAGCGAGCGAGACGCATAGTCGCGACGAAGGATGGTGGGTGGAACTAATCGTCACTTTCACCTGTCACTATAGACGAAACTCGGAAGTGTGATCCCCGCTCAAACAAGTCTCATAGCAGCCGAACTCGACACTGAGACGAGTGAAGTGAAAGTGGTCGATGAGCAACACAGTGGAAGTCCAGTCGGAGGGCGGACTTCCACACTTCCACCGCTCTCGCAGATACTCCGGACGTTCGCGTGCACCAAGCAAACAGGGAACCACGGCACCGCCAATTCGACGCGACGTAACCTCGCAAGGGCAATGAATCCAGTATTTCTGTCACTCACGTTCTCTGGAACCTCCATTCCTTCTTGTCTGCGTCCTCATAGACCGCAAGCACCCACGCCTTCTTCGCGGTACCCTCCCCCTCCCCCTCTGCCTCATCCTCGTCGTCCTCAAGCTGTGCCTGTCCGCCGTCCTCACCGTCCGGGTTACGCGCCAACCTGCGCCCGCGGTAAACGAGGTCCTTCAGCTGGCTCGAGCGAAGCTGCGCCGACTTGACCCCGAGCACGAACGAGATGGCGTCCATGAGGTTCGACTTGCCCGCGCCATTGGGGCCGATGACGGACGTGAAGTTGCGGAAGGGGCCTATGATTTGGTGTCCGCGATATGACTTGAAGTCGCAGACCTCTATGCGGATGAGCGGCATCGCGACAACGTCTCCGCGAGGAGGAGAAGATGGTGGTGGCTGAGAGGAGAGCTGTATGCAGGCGCTTGTCGCGGTCGCGTCGCGTCTGTGGCTTTGGCGCCTATGCGCACTGACCAGATCTACCATCGCCTTCCTTCGTGGCGGTTCCTTGACTTCATCCTCAGCACAGAGCGTGCCCTCCCCATACTCGCACAGTTCATCCATGCAGTCTTCGAACTAGTCGAGACGGTGCCATTCTTTTTCATTCCGGACGAGGAGACGTTGCTCGCTCTCGATGTATGAGTATGAATGCTCGCTCTCGATGTAGGAAAGCCATTATCTATTCCAACGTGCCCGCTATTATCAGTAGTGTAGGCGGATGCCCGCACGCCAGTGACTGAATGCAATCCCGCTGTTTCTGACTGTCGCTGATGCTCGCTGCTTCACAGGCCCTGGTGGGGTACTGGGAGCTTTGAGTGACGCGCAGTCGGCTTCCCCACGGCCGTCAACATCGTTGCGCGGGCGAGGGTGTGGCAAGAGATTTCGACGCTTCAGTCTGCTGTCTTAGCGGGATCCGCGGCTTTGCCGAATACGGTGTCTCTCCTCCTCCTCCTCCTCCTCCTCCTCCAGTCAGTTTGCATACATAACCACCAAGTTGCGTGTAAGCACGACTGATTGACTGCGCTCCTGAACGCGGATATACACATAGAGTGGGAGACGGAGAGTACCTCCTCGTTCGCAAGATTTCTCCACCGATGTGTTCGGCCATCTGTAGGCAGTGCGGATTCCAAGTCGCAGTTCTGCAACGATCGAACTTCAAGCTGCAAGTACAGATGTATTGGCTACAGATCTCCAGTCAGTATGCTACAGCTCACTTCACTTCCGTTCTAATTCAGCCACTCATCCATGCGCGCCCACACATCCCGCTGCTCCCTCCTCCACTCCTCCCGCTTGTCCTTCACGCACTCGGGACACAGGCCCTCTTTCTCCCAGTCTATGGCGATGATGCGCTCCAGAGTCTCCAGCGGGCGACAAAGGCCGTTGTCGTCGAGCGCAGTCTGGATGACAAGCGGCATCCACTTCTCCGCGAGCACGTCCGTGCACGCCATGTGGCCCGCAGTGGCAACGGTGAAGAGGATGGGGGTGAAGTGCGCGATGAGGTGTTCGAGGAGCGCGTCACATCGTGCGGAGATGTCGGGCGCAAGTTCAGGGTGGGAGGTGGTACCATTGGCATGCTCTTGTACGTCCTGTTGGTGTGGGTGCGTAGCGACGCTGTAGTACAGTGCTTTCCGAATCTGACGCGCGATATCAAGATATGCGCATGGATGGGAACCGGCGAAAGACTCACGGATGGTACGTCGTACTTCACAGCAAGAGCTAGTGCCTCCTCTGCGTGCTGCGCGCGAGTGAAGGCCTCCGGATTCGAGGGGATCAGTTGCTCTATCCTGCTCCGTGCGAGCGCGTGGATGGTGGGGAAGTCGAGCTGCTGCTTCGACGAAGCTCTAAACAGGGCAGCAATGCGTGCAAAATCCGCGTCCGCATCTAAAGGTCTACGTAGCATGAAAGATGCGGCCATGAGGAATGGCCACAGGACTCACATATCATGGTACAGGTGCTCTAGGAGAGCTTCAAAGTCCGCGCTCCTCACGCCCAGTTCGTCCGGTATATGAACCACTTCTAGCCCATCCACCGTGTCCCGTACTGCGTGCTCGCCGTGTAGCGGTTGTAAGGATGCGAGGGTCTTGGAATGTCGGTGCAAGAGACTCCGGTGAACCTTGTAGAGATCGTCCTGCGCACGCAGGACTATCGAGCCATCGTCTAACCAGAATTTCTCGTGCTTGCGCAGTTTGGGGTTCATTACATTGTCATCGGTGCGCTCTGAGACGGTCGACGAGACAGTCATGGCAGAAAGCAGGACGGCAGGACGGAAAGAGGTCCGGAGAGCGTAGATCAGATTCATTGACAAGTATGCCGATAAGTCCAGCATATATTTAAGTCAGATCTAGTTCTGCAAACATTACGTAAGATTAAGTGGTTTACATAGCCTTACTTACTGCCTGTTACTTTCTCTTGAACGACAACCACCAACTTCAACTCGCTCGACTGGCCCACAACAGTTCGCAAAGATGGTTCCGAGCTGTCCGCTTCAACCTGGAAGAACACCGATACTTCACGCATTGCCTCTGTCGCCGACGACTGATACGCATGATTTCTTGCCAGAAGACGTTCCCGGGTCAGCTGCCCTGAGGCTCGGAGCAGTAAGTGCTATTCTCGTGTCTCTCTCCCGACCGATAGCTGAATTGAGTATGTCTTCAGAAGTCAGAAGCGCCGCTTTGGCAGACGTATATAAGCTCATGACCAAGGAGCCCTAGGCGACAGCTCTAGGAATTCACGACCCTATTATTAGTCCTCGTGAACGGTATCCTAAACCTCGCGCGATATGGCGAAACTTGTGGCTATTTGCGGTGCGACCGGAAACCAAGGTAAGTTCTCAGCTCAGAGCGTCACACTTGTGTACCACGAAGTGATGACTGAATACGTTGTGCACTAGGTGGCTCCGTGGCGAAGCTACTGCTCCGGTACCCAGATCTTTACCGTCTCCGTGCTTTGACGCGTGATCCCCAGTCCGCCGCCGCTCGACAGCTTGCCGAAATCGGTGCAGAAGTAGTGAAGACAGACCTCACTGTTCCTTCAGACGTGAGGGAGGCCCTGCGCGGCTGCTGGGGTGTCTTCGGCGTCACGAACTTCTACGACTCGGTACGTGTATCCTGCTCTCTTCGTGTCCACTCTCGCAAGCATACTGATACGGTCATCAGAAAATCAAGGACGATCCGGGTAGTGAAGAACAACAAGGCAAGAATTTCGTCGACGCGGCGCTTGAGAATGGCGTGGAGTGCTTCGTATGGAGTACCCTCCCTAGCTCGGAGAAGATCTCTGGCGGACGCTTGATCTCTCGAGTGTATGAAGGTTCGCAGAGCTCATGCAGCCATTCCCTGTTGTCCTGTTTCCGACTTGTGTTCAGGAAAGCATCATGTCGACGGCTACATCCTCGAGAAGGGCCTTCCGGCCGCCTTCCTCTATACGGGGAACTTCTACGAGAATCTGGTCTACCGTTCGCATATGACCTACGACCGCGAGCGCGACATAATCGAGTTCCGCCAGCCCATCATCAAGGAGAACACGCCGCGTGAGTATCGTTCGTCTGGCCTAGTGCCTCATCCCGCGAAAATCACTAAGCGCGATTGCTCGCAGTTGCTATGCTCTACGTGCAGAAGGACCTATCTGCAGTTACGAAGGCCCTCTTCGACAACTGGGATGCTCGGAAGGACGAGCTGAACCACCAGTATTTCTACGTCGCCAATGCCCGAGTGACACCGCGCGATATTCTCGCAAGCGTCAAGAAACGTGAGCTACATCTCAATATTTACCATGTACTTATGTCTTAGGCGAAACGCCGACGGCTTTCATGTCTGCAGTGACCGGCAAAGACGGACAATACTACGTCCTACCTACAACAGGCGTCCCAGACCGCGACGTCATGTTCCAGATCTATAACGAGACAGGGATGTATGGAAGGAAGGAACTACCTGACGAGAACATCTTCAAGCTGGGCGTAGAGATGCACGGTATCGACGACTTCGTGAAGGACGTGCTCGCTCCTCATCTCGGTTTGCCGCTGTTGTAAGTAGTGAGTAAGTGCCCATCTGACAGTTCAAATGATAGCGCGTCTGCTAATCTGTGACCGTTGTCTAGGAACAAGTCCTACTGTAATCTCTGTAAGATTCTGGAAGAGTTTTCGCGTCGTTTCGCACCTCGTACGGACGCTTAGATCTCTCACAGAGCATCGCCACACTGCGCCAAAATATGCTCAACGCTTGTCCGGATTGAATGTCGATTCTCTCTTACCCCTCACATGCGGTTGGACGACACGACACGATCTGCGGTGCATCCATTGTTCCTAGGATGTCAACGATGGTGGCCCGGACAGCTAGCCTCGATGTGCTGCGTGACCCTGTATCATCGTTCTGTATGTTTGACGTAGCCGCCCATGACCTTGTTCTCTGATGACAGGCGGCACGCCTCGCCCTCATCTGGTATGTGCAACCACCTCTTCCTGGCACAACACATTATTCACCTTCGTCGCAAGTTGTAGGCGAGCTTGGGAGCGCTGTCGCGAGGATGGCTACCTTGTTCTCGACGCCAGCTCACTGCCTGGAAGCTCGGAGGGGTTTAAAGCCTCGTGACCTTCGGGGTAGCGGTTCTTCAAATCCTTTCGGAGTGGTCTCTCTCCTTCTCTCAACCCACTCTCAACACTATTTCCGCGACGCTGGTCTTCGGTATGTGTCGTCACGCGTCTTCGAGCCAAGGTGTGCTGATGATGTCCCGGCAAATGCTGCAGTCGTCAGTAATGGACACCCTAATCCGCGCTCTTCGCCTTGCGGAAGCAGCGACTGAGTCGCTCTCAGTTCCTGGTCTCACTAATGCGGTCAAAGTAGCTCTCAAACTCGCTGAAATGGCCAAGGTATGCGCGCATGTTTCCGACTCTTGACTGGTACGTGAGTCGTAATGATACGTTTCATGCAGGAGATCAAAGACACGAAGGACGGCATGCGCTCGCTGGCAGAGCACGCTGCTAGGACCACGCAGGCTATATACGATACTATACGCTCCTTTGAAGGTCCGATAGACATCTCGCGAACAGACGAACGCCTAGACGGATTACTCAGGTGATTCGTTTACTGGATATATACACATATGTGCTGCGATGCTGACGCACTCACACAGCACGCTCCAGAAGATAACAGACGTTATGTCTCGGCCACGGAAGAAAAAACTGGCTCAGCGTCCTCCGGCATATGAATGACTACAAGCCGAGCTCGCTGAACTAGAGAAAGAGCTCGACCAAGCCCTCAAGGCCTTCCATGTAAGTTGACACTTCTCGTCTTATTCCATTGTACATTGCTCATGACGGTTTCCAACAGGTTCAAGGCTCCATAATCACCTGACTACCAACTCAGCAACGTAAGACGCACCCAGTCGAACTGCTGGGCCGCGCCGATGATGCTCAGCGAGTGGACTCGGAACTTCTTCGCCGCGTGCGCGACACAGAAACACACGTCAACAAGCTCATAGATCAAGGCGCGAACAGCGCGACACACGATGGCACGGTGCGCTGTGACATCTCTTGCGCTGTCGCGCTATCACTCAGATTTTCTTGTCACAGATGCGACTGTTTGCTAGAGATGACCTGGAGCTGATAGAAGAGCTTGATCCCGAAAGCCCTATCGATGCATCAGGAGAGCGGCCTGCAACGTTACAAGGCAAAGATACGCAGTGACGGCAGGCTCGTTGTTGTGCGACGCTTTCCGCACCTCGACGACAGGTTCCGCGACGAAGTCAAGGTTGGGAAGTCGATATGGTATGTTTCGTCCGTTTCGTAACCGCATGCGCTGAAGGAGCTCGTGTCTGTAGGCATCCAAACGTCGCACATCCGATCGGTTACTCCAGTTGGATCCATACACGGCGTTCATCGTCGTGACGGATTCCGTATG
>JABYQS010000374.1:0-26589 GCA_022592435.1 Cerioporus squamosus
CCTTCCTGCGAATGTCCATGAAAATCGCGCCGCCTCGAGTTGTCTGCCCTCGAACGTACGTGACTGAGTTGGGCTGATGGGTGACATGCGTTACGGGGATCGCCACGTGGAGCCGGACGCGACCCAGTGACCGGTACACCCGACGCGCAGACGATGACGCGCTCGACTACAAGAAGAAGACCCTCTCCTCCTGCTCCCTCGTCTGCCGCGCCTGGAAAGGCCCGCGCAGTCCCTCCTCTACCGCATGGTCATCCTCGACAGCGACCAGCGATACGATCTTCGCGACTTCCTCGGAGCCACGCCCGCATCGCCGCTTCATCCGCTACTTAGTACTTTGGCCTCACGCGCTCCTCCCACGACACCTACCCGTCCCGCCCTTCCTCCTGCGCGAGATCCTCGAGCTGCTTCCCGCACATCGACACCGTCGAGCTCGACGGCATTGCACGATGCTCGGCTGGCCCGCGCTCTGGACGCCGTACCCCCCGGAGGGCCCGCTCAGGCTCAGGCGGCTCGTCGTGGCCGGCACGGAGAACGGGCCGTACTTCAACCGGCACTGCATGCGCTTCGACCTCCTCAGGCTCTTCGCGGTCGACGAGCTCGCGCGCTACGGGAACGCGGACTCGTACGAGCTCACGCGCACCATGAAGACGAACCAGCGCGGGGGTGCCGAACCCGCTCGTGCGCGCGCAGGCTCGAGCTCGTCGGGCGCGATTGCTGCCTGAACTTCACGAGAAGAGCGGGGGCGGGCTCAACCCGGACGCGCTCAAGACGCTCGACGTCGAGAGCGAGGACGAGGCGGGGGTCAGGTATGCGGGCAAGTGTTTGAAGCGGTACGCGAGGAGCATCCGGCACGTCGTGCTCGACGTCTGCTACGTTGCGAAGCGGAAGCCAAAGAAGCCAAGTTCGTCGTCTTGCCATCACCCCCAGTGCGTGGGCTGCTGATGCGCGTGCTTGCAGATCTCTGGAAGGCGTACAACATCGACGCGTGCGTCCACCTCGAGACGCTCACCTTGCACATGAACCCGGCTGAGGGCCTGTGGAGCGACAACGCCGAGCAGTACGCCAAGGCCTACGGTGCAGTCCTTGAGTCGACCACCCCGACACTCAAGAAGCTCATCCTGATCTCATGGCACTCGGAGAGAGCAGGGAAGCTCGAGGAGCTCGCACCGCACCTCTCGCAGCTCATCATGCAGGCGAGGGCGCGGTTCACGGGCCTCGAGGAGTTCGTCCTCATGGTCCAGCAACGTTACACCGAAGTCACTTTCGAGGAGTACAGGGCCGCCTTGCGCAAGCACCTCCCGGCCGAGATGGTGGACGGCGATTCGCTGCAGATCAAGGATGCAGGCGTACCAAAACTGCTTAAGAAAATGATATACCAGCCACTCTGACCGCGCTGCGATCCTGCAACGCGAACTCGGCTCGTTGCGAGCCAGCCTCGAGTTCATTGTTAGGTGACTGTTTTTGAACCGTAAACTTCCAATCGCTCTCAAGCCGTCGATTACGGAACTTGTTCATACTCTACTTCATGCTACTTACTGCATTATGGACGCTTCTTGCACCCCAGCAGCAACTGACTTACATAGCATATACTTACCTTGAGATCACCGGGCTCGTATACAAAGGACCGTCGAATGCTTGCGATGACATTCTTCCGAGAGCCGTTATTCATGCGTACGTACGTACAACTACAGAGCTCCATGTCTAATAACATCGTTCTTCCTTGCTTCGCAGCCTACAACATCGGCTCCAAGACGCCATGTCGGACACGACCACATCCTCTCCCGGCACTCCTCCTGCGCCCGAGCCATGCACACGCCCTACAACAAAGTCGAGACCAATTCCCGAAACCAGATTTACTCGGTCGACCACCACGCTACTCGTACACCCGCGCGACCAGCGCCGACGGCGACAGCTTACAGAGCAGAGACGTTCATGATCGGCCACGTGCTGTGCAACACACGGATTAGCAAACATATCCCGACCCGGGAAACTCTACCGGAGAGACGGTGGCCACTCACTACTCAGGGACCGTGCGCTTGTAGCCGTACTTGCCGATGAACGACTCGAGCTCTTTGGGTCCGCGCGAGCCGTACGGGTATGGTACCGGCTTGGGCGCGGGGCCGCTCTTGCCGTCTATCCAGTGCAGGATGGGCGTGAAGATCTGCGGAGAGGCGACGACAATGTGAGCTTCGAACCGACACCTCGGGCATGCCGGACACAACGTACCCTCC
This sequence comes from Cerioporus squamosus, assembly GCA_022592435.1. Taxonomy (NCBI): domain Eukaryota; kingdom Fungi; phylum Basidiomycota; class Agaricomycetes; order Polyporales; family Polyporaceae; genus Cerioporus; species Cerioporus squamosus. The sequence continues at coordinate 2,232 of JABYQS010000374.1, forward strand.
AAGCGACGTCGAGCTCGTCGTCACGGACAAAGTTCGAGTGGTCGCCCCGGAGCGCGTCGAGGATGAGAGCCTCGTACGCCTCGGGGATCTTGGCCTCGGTGAACCGACGCTTGTATGTGAGGTCCATCTCCGTCGGGATCGCACGGGTGTTCAGACCGGGCGTCTTCGTGTTGAGCTTGAGGTAGACAGCCTCAGAGGGCTGGATGCGGATAACGAGCTCGTTGCGCGAGATGTCCTTGAAGATGCCCTGGGTGACATCCTTGAACTGGATGCGGACCTCGACCTTCGCCTCGTTCAGGGCTATGAGGAGATAGCGGATTGTATGTGAGTCTCGTGGGAAGCGCATGTATGTATCACGGAGACCGACCTTTGCCGGCCTTGAGAATGAATGGAACACCCTCCCAGCGGGGGTTGTGAATCCAGAGCGTAGTTGCGGCATAGGTAGGGCAGACGGAGTTGGGTGGGACGGTGTCGTCATCGAGGTAGCCGGGCTTACCATTAGCCGCGACATACTGGCCGAGCAGCGTGTCGCTGCGCTCGATGGGCGGGATCGCACGGAGGACCTTGACCTGCACAGAGACGCGTGTGTGAGCCCACACGTGCAAGCTGCATAAGCCTGTCCGTCACTACCTTCTCATCACGAATGTCCTCGGCCGAGAAGGAGACTGGGCGCTCCATGGTGAGGATACTCAGAACCTGGAGCAAGTCTAGCAGATGTTTCGCATCAGTTTCACCGACGTTTCAAACGGGGACACACGTTGCTAGAGAGTGTCACACAGAGGGCAGGGAACGATGGGAAACTCACGGTTCTGGAGGATATCACGAATGATACCGAACTCGTCAAAGTATCCACCACGGCCCTCGGTGCCGAAGGGCTCCTTGAAGGTGATCTGCACGTTGCTAATCGAGTTCTTGTCCCAGGTGGCGTTCATGGCAGTGTTGGCAAAGCGGAGGACGAGGATGTTCTTGACCATCTCCTTGCCGAGGTAGTGATCGATACGGAACGTCTCGTCTTCTGTCCAGTGCTGCTTGAGCGAGCTGAGGAGGACGCGGCACGAGTCGAGGTCCTTTCCGAACGGCTTTTCAACGATAATGCGGTTCTTTCCGTTCGTCGAGTAGCACTGCTCCTTGAGGTGCTGCGCGACGGGGATGAAGACGCTAGGGGGAAGGGCGAGGTAGAAGAGGCGGTTGGCTTCCTTGGACTGGTACTTGGACTCAATGTCCAGGAGGAACTTGTTCAGGTTCTCGAAGGAGGGCCCGTCCTCGTACCCGCCAGAGACGTAGAAAGTGAACTGCTTGAACTCCTGGATCTTGGCCTGGCCGTCCTGGTCGTCGTCGGCGACCTTGAGGTAGGAGGTGATGCGCTTGTGGTACTCGGCATCGTCCATCTTTGTGCGGGCGTAGCCTACAATTTTGACATCCTTGGGCAAGAAGCCATGCGATAGAGGCCGAAGAGGGCTGGATATGTCTGTGCACACGCGCGGGGGGACGGTAAGCGGAGGATCGTCGGGCAGATCAGAGATAGGCCCGCACTTTCTTCTTCGCGAGGTCGCCCGAAGCACCGAGGACTACACATCGCGAGACGCGTCAATCTCGTGGCCGTAGCGGGGACATGCACAGGGAACGCACCGATGATGATGGTGTTGTCCTTGAGTGCCTCGCCGTGGGACGCCTCCATGGAGGGGATGGTGCCGGACATGGCGCGAGGACGTCCTGTGGTGGCCATTGTGCGCTGTGTGCGATGTCTGGGGCGACGAGGAGAAGTGGTGGTCAGTCGTGGTGAGGAGAAGAGAGCTGGGAGACGGACCTGGGATGATAGAGCGAGGCTGGAGACGGATGAGACTGCTCGTTCAGCAGAACCGCGTCCTGCCCGATGATGTAATCCCTGATTCCCTCGTAATCTCCCCGGCCCGATCCCCCGCCGCCCTCCCATTGGCCCGCGCCGTTTCCCACGACCACGCTCGCCGACCGGGCTCTGCTCCTTCTCCGACGCAGACCGCGAGCATAGGCAGCAGGCTCTCTGCACTCTGAGCCTCTCCAGCTCGCGTTCTCAACGTCCTTAGCAGCCGCGCACATGACCGCCATGTCTCCCACACTCGACGGCCCTCTCCACGTCCTCCCCCCGTCCCCCGACAGCGAGCTCGACGCCCTCCGCGACCTCGTCTCCTCCCGCTACCTCAACCACGACCCCGCCCTCGTCCACATCCGCGCAGGCGCGCTCTTCGCCCGCCTCAAGGCCCTCAACAGAGCCGCGAACCATGCCACCCGCGCCCACAAGCAGGCCACGGCCGACGCCCGCCACGAGATGGACCAGACGTACCTCGGGCTGCAGAACCTCCTCTACGAGAAGCGCCACCTAGAACGCGAGATCGACAAGTGTCGCCAGTTCGCGTACGTCTGCCATCCGCTTTCGTGCTGTCTGCGGCGGCGGGGCTCATACCGTGGCGTCTGTGCATAGGTCCGTCTATCAGGATATCCCCGTGCACTCCCTGGAGGACTTTATGCTCCTCGCGCCCGAGGAGGCGCGTACGGAGGATGTTCTCACAGACGAACATCAGCTCATGCTGAATCGTCTCAGCTTCGAGCTCTCGGAGCGGCAAAGGTACGCCACAGCCGCCTCGTACCACTCACTCGCCCACTCATCGCGTGTCCTCGTTCAGACTCGACCTGAAGCGCAAGGAGCTGCTCAAGGAGAAGGAGGCGCTCCTCAAGGAGAGCAAAGCGAAGCTCGCCACCATGGAAAGCGTCAAGTCCCACATAGACACGCTCATGAAGGTGCGTTTGTTGTTTCAACACGGGGGTATCGCACTCTGATACGCTGTGAAATGCAGACCGCCACCGAGGTGCAGAAGAAGGTGCACGACCTCGTGCAGCCCATTCCGACAGCTTCCGAGTCGCAATCCCCGCCCATCCCCAGTTGAGCACAGTCAAGATGCTACTAATTACTGCCTTCCACACACTTTGGACCGACCGCCACGCGGGCTTCCGACCATCAGACCAACCTGCCACATCCCGTCGGTATCATGAATAACGGCACTTCGATTCCTGGCTAGCCTACGCATTCCCGACAGACACACGAATCAGCAGAGAGTGTCCAGGTGGTCATCGAGCCGGGAAGTGGGGGAGAGAGAGAGATGGGAGGACGTCGAGGGGAGATGAGGAAAGCGGAGGAGAATCAAGCGAGTTGTACGCAGAAGCGGGAGTGGGGCAACGAGATCTACACAAATACAGGTTATATCCGGAGTGAGAAAGACGAGAACGCGTGGTGTTGTTACATCGATAACAGGTACAGAGCGCACCAGCACTGGTGCGTATTACAACTGAGGACGAGAGGGTATGGTGGGGGGACTCGGAGACCGGGGGCGTGAAGCCAGTTGCATGGAGAGAGACCTAGAGCGGCGGAGGAGAACGTTCATGACTCCATGGGCTCATCGTCGCTGATGCTGCCAATGTCGCTCATCTCCTCGTCCTCGCCGTCCTCGTCGTCCTTGTCGAACGCGGCGTCCGCAGCCTCCTTCGTCGCGAACCGCTGCACGTACTCCTTGACCTTCGCGTCATACTCCTTCGGGTGGCGCATGAGCAGCGCCGCGGCCTCACCGTTGAGGGGATCATTGGGGTTCGGGTACCGCAGCAGTTGGGGGAGGAAGACCTCAAAGATGTTGATCATATCTGGACGACACCGCCCTGTGAGCGTCCAGGTACTGGGTGGTGGACAAGAACACGTACCGAACATAGGTGACCATGTCTGGTTGATGACATCGAGACATACGGAGCCGCTACTGTCGCAAGCGCATTGTGTGAGAGGAGTATGCTATGTGATGGTGGCGGGATACGCACAGCTCGTCGATGTTAGGGTGGAATATCTTGTTCATGAACCCAATGCTGGGCGACTTGAAGGGGTACTGGTCCGGGAGCTCGACGTGGATCTTCCATACCCCACCTGCGAATGGCGCTGCACCACGCAGAAACCACCAGTCGAGCAACACAGGAGGTGGCGGGGACGACGAGGAACGGAGGACAGAGGGGACGATGGGGAGAGCTCCTCGTCAGAAGAGTGTGAAGCCATGAATCTCGAGACGACGTACTCTCCGCTGGCCCGAAGAACCTGACGTAGAACTCCTGCATGCTGTCGTTTACGAGGTTCACCTCGTAGTCGGACATCAGCCTATGCGTGCCCAGAGGCCAATCAGTCAGTGCGCCCTCGGAATCTCGAATGAACAGTCGCGGACGTACAGCTTCATGACGTCCGTCTCGATGCGACGCTTGCTGGGGGAGCTGTAGAGGTCCGAACGCGCATGTGAGCCCACAGTCGCTGCAGAGCGGAAGGGCCAAGCGGGATACTTATCATGATGCCTCGTGTGGTCTGTACCTCCTAATGCTGAGTGTTCGAGTGCGAGACGGGAAGGGGGATTGGGTCGGGATGACCAGAGACGACGCGCAGACGTAGAGCAGGAGAATTTGGAGACAAGGAGGGAGGGAGGGAGAGGGCGAGACGGAGGTCGACGGTGAAGGGGGCGTAGAGTCAAGCGGTGATGGTTCCAGTGTATACAGTAACCCCGCACGGCGCGCGCCGAGTTCCCGAAATGCGTTCCTCTGTTCCGGGCCCTGCCTGATCCGCCTTGCATAGACCTCGACCACCACCTGCGGACCGCGGTCGACTGCTGTGAGCGGGCTTTCTCTGCTCCATGCTTGGGACAATCTTGCTGCCATGCTTTGCACACCGTCTGGAGAATGATAACATGCGCTGTTCTTGCGCCGGAACTACATAGTCACCAGCGCGGATTGGAACATATGCCTCCGCGCGCGCGGCAAGCCAGAGCGACGTCGACGAACACGCATTGATGTGTAGGAGAGCAAGACGGGGTCCGGGGGACATCTGCGGTATGGGGATACGCAATCTCCACTTACCGAAACAAACGGGCTCCATCGATATCGGTGTCCATGGGACATGATGCATGAGGGGACATGGGCTCTGAACGACTTCGCGGGTCTCGCCACGAGCGGACAGAACCTTTGAGTACGCGGTGCGTGGTATGCTCAGTGCATTTGATGTGCTGAATATTCAAGCGTTCACGTTCTAGGGTTTGCTTGTAGGGATAGCGTTATGTCCCCCGTTGCTATTACGCCGTACTGCCATGGTATCCTCCATGTGGCATGCTGCTTCCAGAAACTCTCTGCGAATACACAAAATGGTACATGTCCGTCGTCCGAGTCGTTCAAGGTAATATCACACATCCGTTTGTACCCTGTAAATACCATATGCTACATACACCATGCGCTCGCCCAGCGTAGGCGCAGTTCCGTCGACCTTCCATGACGCACACAACAACAAGCCACAGCCCTGCGACCCCAGAATCCAGAGACAGAGAAAGAAAAAAACTTCGACACCATCACCAGTACGTCCACTCCTCCACCACGCAGTACACAGAGTCGCTGCTGCACGGGTACGGCCTCCGCCCCGGGGTGAAGCCTTCGTTGTACGGGTTAGCATCGCGTCCCGCACGCGACGCGCTGGCGAGGTCGGTACCTGCTGCGTCCCCCGGACTCATCGTCCGCTGCTGCATCGCCCGCCATCCGAGCAGGACAGCTAGGTAGGGGACGACAGGCACAGGTCAGCAAGTGTGGTCGTGCAGTGCATGCTTGGAGCGACGCACCGAACCAGAGCAGCCCGAATGCGGTAATGAGCACCATCTCTTCTTGCATGTGCGTGAGCATGTTCCCGTTCCTCCTGTGGTGCGTCACCACCCTGAAATGCAGAGAGAGAGACACAGATCATATGCGTCAGTGGCCCATTCTCCATCTCCATACCAGGTCGTGTCTAACTCACATCACTCCTAGAGATGCAATTGCCAGTATGGCTACCGCCGTCTGCATGAGGCTATATGTCTCTGCGTGCAATCGGATTGAGTGTGTTCAGTACGATGCCCCCAAGGCAGACCGAGAGAGGAAGCACTCACGAACAGAGCTCGGGACGAGCCTCATGACGAGGTGCGCAATCCCCGCCGCACCCGCGGCTGCGCCCACCACCGACCGACCATGATCAAGACAATAGTCCGAAACACATTCGTTGATGCGCACGTACCGTACATCGCAGATCGGCCTACGCGTCCCTCAAACAGCGACATATCAAACAGTGCTATAACAAGGCCAGACACAGATCGAGGGGGCAGAGTCCAGACGGCAGCGGCGAGCGCACTAGTACTGTATCAGCGGAGAGGCGATTCGAATGTATGGGTGAAAGCTCCAAGTTGACGTTGAAGCTGGGTATCGGTACAGTCGACGACGACGGCCGGTGCCAGTGGCTATCGTCTGGAGCCATCGCGCATGCACAGGAAGCCGTTCATAGCCTCTCTTGGGCCAACACACGCCTCTTCCGCCTGGTATCGACGCGGCCTGTACGACGCAAGGTTTAGCCTTTCACGCGGCCGCGGGGACTCACATCCAACCCACGAGGCTGAGTGCACTTGATCGCGCGGCAGCGTCAGACGCGTCGTCTGCAGATCGCCGTGCGTGCAGCCTTCCGCCTGCTGGTTATCGTAAGTATCTCCCGAAGACGTCTCTCGGCGACTCGGACGGACGTAATTTGCCGTGCTGTCCCATGATACAATGAGCCATGGGCATATGATAGGCATGGCAGAGGCTAAACGCACCTTCGAATACGTACACGGTGCCCCAGTTCGGGTGAGGGCGATGCGAGACGCAAGTGATCCACGTTCTCCGTGATGGATTTAGATTGAGCACGGAACATGTACAGGTACAAGCAAGGCAGGCGTAGGCGTTAGCATTCCGTGAACATGAGACCATCAATCCCGTCTATGTAGTCGTGTCGGGGTCATCTTTTCTCCACCGAAAGCATAGGTCTGTGGGTAGCCTGGTATCGCACATAGCTAGGGGATAACATGTAGAAAACGAGGCCATAGAGAAGCTTGGTATGGCGTTCCAGCAACCCGGTTGACCGTTGAGCTTGTCCTTGAACAAAGTAGCCCGGGATCTGGGGGGTGGCAGCTCCTCAGACGGAGCTCACCGAGCCGGGAATCTGAGTTATAGTCGGAGGCTGACCCCCCATCCCAGGCTGGATTACTACAGAGTGTCCAGGGTTCTGCTGGATCACATACCCAGGGTTGACCTGCGCACCCGGGTAGCCCATCGGCTGGCCGGCGGGGTACGCGTACGGCATCGGGTACATCCCGTTTTGCGGGTACTGGCTCTCCGGATAGCCGGGGTATTGACCGAACCAGGGAAGCTCGATGATGGGCTCTGCCCAGGCGTAGGGACGGCCGAGCGCCTTGGCGCGCGAGGTGAGCGAAATGAGGATCCAGAGGAAGATCGCGTCTGGAGGCGGCGGAGGTGTGTGTCAGTGAAAGGACAAGTAATCTCAAACTCGCAAGGCATACAGAGGCAGAAGATCATCCAAGAGAACGCCTGTACGACGCGCATCTCGTAGCACCAGCTCCGTGCGGAAACTAAGCGGAAGGTCGTGAGCTCCAAGAAGCGAATGCGTATCCTGCGGGTACGTACGCGTGCCACTCTTCGTTGGTACCGTTTGATCAGTCAGGGCGTCGCATTGCGTGTTGCCGATAATGTCGCTATGAATACGAACAATGAGCAAGGCAGGTGGCGGAAGATGAACCTACTCTTACGTTGTCCAGGCGGCCATGGCTGGGAGGATGGGTTTTGTTACGTCGCTATATCACGATAGTTGGGGGAAACTCACCGAGCCAGAGTACTCCCAAGATGAAGAGGAAGAAAGCTTCTGTCCTCGGGGTGGACCATTGCAATCTTGGGGGCACGGCATCAGCACTCCTCACAAAGAATGCAGCATCCATCGCGAGTGTATGCACGCACCCAACCAGTATCAGCAGTATCGTTAGTGAAGGAATTACGAGCCCGAATATCGAGTAGTCATCTACGGCGTGCGAAGCCCATCTTCAGCGAACCCGGGTCATCAAGGGCACGGCGTAGTGCACTCACGGTGGATGTTGGGGAGGAAGATGCTTGCCCAGTACGCGGTGATACCAAGCACGGTTGCACTGAGGAGCAACAGGACAACTGCAGACGCCATCAGGACTTGCACTCGCACGCACGGGCGCAGCCCATGGCGAGGAATGTTCGATGCACGTACTATTGCCATAGAGGCGCATATCTCTGAACAGTTGCGTCATGCTGTAGGAAAGCTCCTCAGCACCGCGCAGCGTGTCAGACAAGAGAGTAGTGGCGAACCTGGGCAGCCGGACGTCGAGGATGGACTGTGTGCTAGTGCGCGATCACCCTGGGCTATCTGCGAGGACGAGAGGCGTAGAGATATGAAGTCGTCGTCGAGTGTGCGTGGAGGGTCGTGGAGGAGCGTAAGATCGTTCAAAAGCCGGGCTGCGCGCAGCGAGGGCAGAGGGCAGGACTGGCAGGACAAGGCAGGACAAGGATGCACGGTGCAAGTGACGTCTGTTCGGGAACCTACGAAAGAGCCCGACTCCCTCCAGGCGCGTCTCTCTCAAAGTTCGATATCCGGGTCACGGGACCGCCTCGTGTCGCGTCGCGTCCCGCCCCGAACGCTCGGCCGCCCGTCTCACACTCACCGCCTCCCGCCTCATGTTCTTCTGGCCCCCCCCCAGTACACACGCACGCGGCACACGTTGCTCTTCAATACATCTTCCAGTGAACTCGTATGTCGGGCCCCGGAATTGCGCTCGCAGAGTCTTGACGAGGCTGAGGTCGCCGCCGGCTGGTGCAATCCATGCCTTCCAAGGACAACGCGAACCCTCCTCAGACGATTGGTGAAGAGTGCTGCAAAAAAATCTGCAGAGGTCGACTCGCAGCAGTGCTCCGGATCAGTCTGCTTATCAGCTTTATTGGCAAGGTGTTTGTTTCTAATTGAAGTACAGTACTTCTATCCTTCAACTCCGACCGTCTTTGGAGATACCTCATTACCGTCAGTGCCGTCCTGGACATTGCACATCAGTGTCAGTCTCCAACAAAGGTGACGACAGCCGGGAGCGACTACTGGACGCACACGAGGACACCTAAGCTGGTGTAGGTGGCAAGAAGTCTAGAAGCACGTCAGCAGTCACACTCACAAGCCAACGCGGACACGTACCCGCAAACCCGTTCGGTGGTGCCGTGCCCGCCCGCCCTTCCAAACGGGCGCGCAACCTCTTGAGGACCTGCCGGCAGGACGCTATGATGTACGTGTAGCGCACAGCCTCGATGGCAGTCCCGTGCTCAACGCGTATCTCCTGCAGAGCGCGTTCCATATCGTCCACGAGAGAGACCGTGACGAGGCTAGCGCCATGCAGCGACTCGGCGAGCTGCGCGACTGCGTTGACGAGCTCGGCATATGGCCGCAACATGCCTGGCGATAGAACTTTGCACAGCGTGATCCAGAGGGAGGTCGTGAGTACTGTGCGTCGGAACATGGAGAGCGCTGCAGTGGCGTAGAGCTTGATTGTTGGAACATCCTGGAGAGGCGGACTTGCCTCGGGGGCAGGTCTGGCGAGACAACAAAGGTACAGACGAAGGGCGTCGATGGTGCTCGTCAAATCGCGAGCCATACGTAGAGATATACGGGTCCCCGGGCCACGACCCCCTGTGTGGTCACTAGTAACCATCTCTTGGAACACTCTGACGAATCGATTCCCGGCTGCCGCCGCAACTGTGAAGACTTCAGGGTCAAACTCACGCTCAAATATAAATGCACTTACCCGTCGTGTACGCTTGCCAGTCCAGGGCATCTCCAAGGTGCCCGACTCCCCACACGAGGTCATGCCAGACACCAAGTGGATCGGGGGTTCGAGGATGCATCGAGAGAAATGCCAGCGAGCGCAAGAATCCTCGGACGACCTGCGGCTCCTTCTGGTCCATGGACGCAAGCACCAGCCGGTACGAGGACGGGTCTGGAAGGTCGCCAACGCCCGCATCCAAGTCGGCCCGCAGACGGGACGAAACCTGCGCGTCGTTCGAGAGCGTCCGTAACAGCCGTGCGGGAAACAAACCCTCCATGTCCCAGCCACGTCGTTCCCACTCGTACGGATTGAAGGACGTTGCCAGGGAGGTCTGGATGACGCAGTTCACCAACTGGTAGTACCGATGCAGGACGTCCTGGGGCCATCGGTCGCCCCAATGCTGCGTGGTGGTGTCGAAGGCCCTGAGCGCGAACGCAGCCAGTTCTCGTTCGTCCTCCGAGGTAGATATGAGATAGGCCTCTGCTGAGTCGAAGAGCTGTATATCGGAGGACGCCGTGTAGGCGGTTGCGAACATGTCGATGTCCAGGTGGGAAGTGGCCTCGACGCTGTCCACGAAGCGCAACTCGCCATGCTTCCATATCGAAGGATAGAACGAGCGCGTCCAAGTGGAAGCACGTCGCACTGCACCTGTCAATCGCAACAAAGCCCCTTGCAGGCCGTAACCAAACGAATGTGTTCGTTGAGCAGCAGACTGGACGATATCGGAGACAGCTCCCAAGATTACCGAGCAGAACCCGACGAGCAACCTCTTCCCCTGCTCTCGAAGCGAGAAGATCGCGTGAGCCTGGGGAGAATACAGGCAGCAGTCGCTGAAGACGGACGGGATGATCGCGGTGCCGCACATCAGAACGAGCAAAGCAGCAACGGGGACAGCAACGATGCCCATGACGGCGAGGTCGATGGAGTGCAGGAACACAAGGAGACCAGCGAGGAAGAGCACGAACGCGAGGTGGAGTAGGACCGGCAACGCCGACACAATGAACGCGACTCGCCAGTACGTCAGGCTGTTAAGCCGATACTGGCGCCGTCGCGCCATCGCTAGGGACTCCCCAGAGAGGCCGAACAGAAACTCGCGAAGCCACTGCTTGACTAAGATTCCGATCGTTCCCGTGGCGAGGCTGAGGACGAGACTGATGAACCAGAGGGAGTTGAGCAGGACTGCATGCAGCGACGGTCGAAACGGCTCCTCGGGCGCGCCCAGGTTGTACGGTGGCTGCGTCGAGTTGATGAAGGACGAACCGACCGAAAGGCTCCCTAGTTGCGCAGATATCTGGGCGAGGATAGCAGGAGTCGGGTCTTCCTTGGACGGCAAGAGCAGCTTGTATGATTCGACATTGAATGCCGTCAGCGCTGCGGCAAACAGTCCGGCCTGCAGTAGGTCTTCAGTTGGACTAGGACTCTGGCTGAGAGCAGCACTGGGAGGGACCGAATGGACCTACGAAGGTTGGCAAAGCATCAATCTCAGTGATCCAACCTTCCACCATGTCGTGGCTGTCCTTGTTGACGATGGCGGCGGCGCGATGCCACGCATCGTCTTTGGCAGTTCCAGGATACTTGCCCAAGAGCTCGTCCTTGAGGTTCAATACAACGCTCTGTGGGCATGAACGCCGGTCAAGACCCTCCGGAGGACAGCGGAAATGGGTGCAGACCTCGAGGGAGAATGCTTCCGGAGGGGACTCGAACACCTCGCGCAAGTTGTCGTTTACGAGATGCTGAAACATCCAGTTCTCAGTCTAAGTGAGGCTGTCCGCTGAAAGGTATAACCTCGTACCTCTCCTGCCTGAGAGCCACCATGTGGAGATTCTTCCTACAACATGGATTGAGGAGTCGGTTTTAACAGGAGGCAAGCTGCTCACAACCAGAGAAGCGTGTTCAGTAGTTGGAGAGGATGACGCTGTCGTGGTCCAATCCTCGGAATACTTCTCGGAGTCCAAGGATGCTGTTGCGGGACTATTTGGGGGGTCCATCGCTGTGCACGCAGAGTCGATCACTGTTCCTTGGTGCGATATTACACCCTTGAGGTGGAGGTCGGCGTACCGTGGGGTATTATCGTGTAAGTTGGTAGCACCGAACGAGTTGCGAGCAATGGCAGCACAGCGTCTCACTGGATGACTTCCCGTAAGAATCTACGGCACTCTGGATGTCCGTAGATGCTGGATCTGAGCTAACGGCCGAGATGCCGAGTGCAGATTCAGACTCCGCTTTCAAACGCCCGTCCGTAAACACGTCAGGCGCCCAAAATCTAGAAGGGGGGGTCGACCCCCCCTTCTAAACTTCAGCACGTCCGTAAATCCTCGCTTAAGCTCGCTTAGGGCGTCGGGAGGACTCAAAAGGCAGTCGCGATCATTACAAATCCTGTTGGCATCAACAAATACCGGATTGGGCGCTGACAAATGCTGACATAAGAGTCCCGCCGAGGATGAGCCGTCCAGCGTCTGGTCGTTCAGCGCCCAAGAGATCCAAGGGAGATCAAACTCCGCAAGCGAGCATTTACGGCGATTTGGCCGTAAATTCTTACGGGAAGTCATCCACTCTCACCGCCTCCCACCTCATATTCGTCTAAACCCACCAGGACACACACACGCGTTTCACTTCGACGTATACATCTCCCATAACACCGTTTGTGATACATCCATGTATTCCTCCTGATGGTACAAAGCACTGTATGCCCAAAATACATCACAATACACTTAAAAGCCGGCAGGTGCTACAGCAGGAGCCGTCGTGTCTCTATAACGCTCATCGTGTGTGTCTCGTAAATAATAATCATACCTCGCCGCGCGCGATGACAACCCACACCCGTCACCGCCGGGATGACAGGCCGAAGAACTTGCTGTCGCGCGCAGGGGCTCGTCGCGTCTCCCGCGTGTGCGCCTCTTCCGGCGACTTGTGCGGGATCCAGTATACATAAGTCGGCGCTTCGTTCCGCGTCGGCGAGCTGCCGCGCTGGGGCAGGCGGCGGGGCTCGCCAGCAGCAGCAGCAGCACCCGGGTTCGTCCGCCGGGAGTCGTCTCTCCGCACGTCCGCGCCTGGGTTCGTCCGCCGCGAGTCGTCACGACGGAGATCCGTAGGCCGCCTCGAGGAGTCGTTCGTCCGACGAGAGTCGTCCCGACGGAGGTCCCGGGGCCGCGAATCCGTAGTACGCTGCGAGTCGTCACGATTGAGCGGCCGACGGGAGTCCATGGTCTTGTACGAGTCGTCGCGGTTCAGCGGGCGCCGAGAGTCGGTCGTCCGGTAGGAGTCGTCGCGGAGGAGTGCGCGTTGGGACTCGTTCCGACGGACATCAGCCGGGCGAGACTGGGACCGCGCCCTGGGCTTCTCCTTCTCGGTCATCGTCGGACGCCGAGATTGCGACCGTGAGCGGTGGGTCACGGGTGCGGGAAGCTTGGGCACATTCCGACCCGACCGCCCGAACCACGAGATCATGGTCACCGGCAGAACCCAGACGTGCTTCGTACCCTGGCGGTGCTGGCGCAGGGCGAGCACCAATAACAAAGCGAGGAAACCGAAAACTAAGTTTGGGGATCACCCTGTCAGCGGGGCACGGAAGACCCGGGTGGGAGATAAACTCACTGAGAATCATGTTGAAGAAGGAGAAGGCCTCCAGGACATGGTACTGAGCGTGGTAGGTCTCCGTGTTGACTGTGAGAGACGGCAAGTCAGCGTGTCGGCCATGCAGTGAGAGCAGCTTGCACTTACACCCAGGGATGTCGATGGGCTCAGCGTCAGCGTCTGCCGAGGAGAAACATTCCACGTCTGCCATCTCCGAGTCGGAGGAAGCGACGAACGCCCCGAGCGCTGCATGAAATTGCGGTCGAGATGAACAATGGTCCGAGACATCCAGGAGCAAGTCGACAACTCACCTAACCAGAGAGTTCCGGTCAGACCGAGACATCCAAGCTCAACCCGAGTGGATATCGGGTTCCTCTCCTTCCACAACCCAAAGGCAAGCCTTCACCGGAGATGAGCCGCCGTTCGCCTGTCCAGATATCAAGAAGGATGTACGCACAGTGCAATGATGATGAGCAAGCTCGCGCAGCACACGAAGATAGCGAACGGCACGAAACGAGCTGCAGGGTGCATTAGTCAGGGTGTTCCCCACAGCCCTGAAGACTCTGCACTCACTGAGATCAGAGGCTTGGAGAATAGATAGAAAATGCGCCGCAATGGCTAAGCAGATAATGGTCCATACCAGGACCGCCACTGGCGTGAGGGAGGAGGCGTCAGTGCTGTCGTTCGCAGCGAGCAAGGAGTGCGACTCACCATACACGCACACCCGGACGATGTTGAACACGGGAGGCATGCGGGGCAGGGAGAAGAGCGAAGCGAAGAAGGGCCGTCTAGCGGGAGTGTTGGTGTTGGAACGCGAGCGTGACTGGGCCCTGGGCCTGCTCTGGTCTCTGGTATTTGAGGGACTCATGGCGGGCAAGCGCAATGCGGACGGTGCTCAGTACCGGGCGATCGTGACAGTGCGCGAACAAGGCTGCGCGAGATGTCCGGAAAGCGAGAGGTGCGTTGTGCAAAGCGGGTGCCGGGAGGCTTAGCGGGGGCGATGAAGACAACGAGGCCTCGTGAAGGCGGCGCTGGCTCTGAATCTGAAAGCGAAGAAACGTGGTCGATGGGCGGACCGTGCGTCTCTGCGGTCGTGGGCGTGCGTCCGTGTCGTGTGCGCGTCGAGGGTCGTGCCTGCGGTGAGGACGAGCGGAGGCCTGAGGAGGTCGGGGCTCGAGCACTCGGGGCGGGAGGAGGGGAGACGACCAGGAGGAGGCAGCTGGAGGCTCGGAGAGAGCACGGCCAGCGACGCCGCGACGCTTTTGCACGCCCCAAATTTTGCCATTGTTTGTGTGCGACCGGTCTCCAAAGCGAGGGCGAGTTCGACGGTGTGGACGCCTCGAGGCATCACTCCGTCCCACAGCGCCCGTCCTGCCCCATATCCGGCAACCCCAAACGCCAGCGATCTCAGGGCAGATCGCTCGGACCGGTCTCGGAGCGGGCGTCGACCCCGGATCCTTTTCGTCTCATCGCCCGCCGCGAGCTCCGTTCTGCCCTCGCCTGCCCTCGCTCGCTGCCTGCGCAACTTCACTTCTACGCTTCTAGCTATTTCTACATACATCGTCGTCCACGGCCGACATATGACTCCGTCTTTCCGTGTTCCGCCGCACCCCATCTCCGCGCAAAACTTCACTCATCCTTCCGTCCGCAGCGACACCCCAATCTTCGCGTACGCCTCCAGGCATTCCGGGTTTCGCAGGGTTGCCGGGTTGACGCTGCTGACCGGTGCACCGTTGATGATCTGCCGAGTCGCTCAGCACCCACGTTGTCTCGCTCCCCTCCCCGCCGCCCGAGCTGGCCATCCGGATATCCAGCTGCAGGCAGGGGGCAGCAAATGCAC
Organism: Cerioporus squamosus; assembly: GCA_022592435.1. Classification (NCBI taxonomy): domain Eukaryota; kingdom Fungi; phylum Basidiomycota; class Agaricomycetes; order Polyporales; family Polyporaceae; genus Cerioporus; species Cerioporus squamosus. Next base: position 17,361 of record JABYQS010000374.1, read on the forward strand.
TGACCTTTTTCACGGGCACCTCCACCCGCTTCATGTTCACCGTGTACGGGATATCCTCGACCTGGATGATCTGTGCACAGCCGTCGAGCAAAACATGAGCACCCAACGTTCCAAGGTCTTCGCCCAGCTCCCGGCGACGGGGCCAGAGCGAGCCGCGCGTCGCACGAGTACGGGAGCTCCGAGGGCTATTGTGCTTACCCGAGCGGGGACGTGGCGCGCGCTGCGACGCGCACGCACCTCCGTCTTGATCCTTTTCTCCAGCTCCTGCGTAAGCACCTGGCCCTCCAGCAGCTTGACGAACAGAATCACGCGCTCGTCCGTCCCGCCAGCGATGCTCTGTCCGACGGCGACACAGTCGACGATGGTGTGCGCCGCGTGTGTCGCACCAGGCGCGAAGCAGTGTTCTATCACGTCGTAGATCTCAGCTGACCCAAAGCGCACGCCTCCAGGGTTCCTATGACAGGCTTCGTGAGCGATACGGACGGTGGACAGCCGCGCAGCGGCGAAGAAGGGTTGATATTTCCGGATACGCACAAGACGCCATCGCTCCTCCCGAGCATGACCAGGCCTCCACCATTGCCTGCGCGGGAGCTCGTGATCATGATGTGGTCGCCGTGGACTGCAGGCGCATCGTCACCAGTGAGCACAGACACAACAACATGCAGAACAGACACGTTTGCCGTCAGCAATTTATCTCCAGAGCGCCAGGAGAAGCAGGCTGGACTCACACCAAACGCCCTCGAATTCGGAGAAATAGGCGTCTTGATACCGCTTCTGCGCAAGTTCGACCGATTCTGGGGTGCCATATCCCGGGAGTGGCCAGAAGCCAGCCGGCATGCAGGGGAACGGCTTCAGACACACAAGTTCCCCCGCTTCGTCTGGCCCAGCCACGGTGCCTGTAGGTGTGAAGGCTTCGACGGCCATCCCTAGGAGCCGACACTGGATTTCCCCGCGGAACACGGGAAGCGCGGCGCACATTCCCGCGAAGAGCGAGCAAATGTCCGTTCCACCTGCGAGAGCGAGTAATGAGCGATCCGCAGTTCCTGGAAGTGGTTCCGAAGCAGGGAGGAAACTTACCGGTAATCGAGCCCAGGAGGACATTGGGGCTGATGTGCTCGTAGACGAAGTCGAAAAGGTGGGGCGCGAGCGGGGACCCTGTGGAGTATATATGCCGCAGCGTCGACAGTTTGTGGTGCTCGGCAGGCTTGTAGACTTTCTGTGTGAAGTGCGCGGAGCACGCAGTCGACGAGGCGTGAAAGGAAACACGAAGTCAGGGTTCGGGGTGTCCAGCGAACGCATGGGATTGGTTGAAGACTTACCCCAAGTTGATCGATGTACTTCGCGCTGGTTCCGAAGATCGTTATGCCCAGGTCGTCCGTGAGGCGCCACAGATGCGCAGGGTCGTACAGTGGGCTGCCATCGTAGAGCACCAAAGTGCACCCGACACTCAGTCCGCTTACCAGGAAGTTCCACATCATCCATCCCCTGACCAGAAGAACATGTCAGCTAGGTTCCTTGATCCAGAGTGACGAATTCGCTAACGTAGTGGTGTAGTAGAAGAACACATCATGGGGCTGAAGATCCGCGCAGATTACGAACTCCTTCTTCGACTGGATAAGCATCCCACCAGCACGGTGGACGATCGGCCTACGGAGCATGGTCGCAATGAGCCATCGTCTCGTTCGGGTGTCCGACCGAGCTTACTTGGGACGTCCTTCACACGGCCGTTCGGTATCCGGGAGGCTGAACGCGAACCCAGAAATAGAGCGCGCGACGCACCTGTTGTCCCCGAGCTGAACAAAATCCAAAGCGGCCAGTTGAAGTCGAGGCGCTTCCACTCGATTTCGCCGTCGAGCGTACGCCCGAGCTTCTTCTCTCGGCCTTCGGCTACGACGTCGTCCCAGTCTTTCCAAGCCACATCCCATTGACTAGGTTCAGTGACGCCGAAGGGATGGCGCACAACGATGACCTCGGGGTGCAGACCGGACTTCTCAGCCAGCCCAGCCAATAGCGCTCGGAGCTTTGGCAGATGTGGATGAACCTTGGCGTTGTAGCTGACGAGCTCGTCAGCAGATGGGCCACCAGGGGGTGGCGGATGGAGCGTACACGACAGCGTCCACTCCAATGATGAGCTTCGGTTTCACTTGTTCAAACCTGTCCCTGAAGATGAGTGCGAAGGCGTTGGGTCGACTGCCTGAACTGACCGTTCGAATACTCCCTCTGGCCCAAAGTCCGCCGCGGCACTAACCCAGATGCATCCTTGGCAGGGTCACCATTCAGTGCTTAGTCGCAGAAGACGTCCCGATCGAACTGATGATACTAACCTATAGCCGCACAGGCCAGACAAGCCGCGACGTTTTCCTTGAATGGCGGATGTCAGCATAGTGCCACTTAGTGCTTCCAGGACTCGAACTTCGGTAGAATGTGGAGCGTACGAGAGCTGTTCCCAGGCGGACCCATCTGTATCAGGAACTGCACCATGCAGTTGTGGAGGAGAAGGTACGGGGCTGTGTCATCAATGCGCCCGCGCCGAAATGGGACTCGAAGCAGATACGCATGTGGCTTAAGCTCGAGACGCATGCCTAGACGTGCTCAAGCTGCCTCAAGCCATGCACGATGGCTCTGCACGGCATGTGCATTAATCCCCAGTACGCCCGGGGGTAGTCTGGTGCTTTCGCGGAACGCATGGCTGAGTGTATGCGCCTCGCAACGGCTGATATGAGAGTCGGGCGAGTCCAGAGCGTCAATGCCGCCAAGGTCGGAGACCGGCGAACTGCAACGGACATGAGGCGCGAGGCCTCGGTCTCTGCTATATGCGAGCAGTTCATGCGCCTCAACCATTCGAATGCATTGTCCAGACGACGCAGATGGGTCTACCTCAGGCGAACCAGCCCGAGCCTATTCATGGAGCACACAGATTGTCCCTGGGCGCGCCGCATATAGCGGGTCCGCAGCCACTGGGCAGTGGGGATTGCAGACTCAGAGATGCATGCGGTAAGCGAAGGACACGTACTATGCAGTTGGACGAGTATGACGCGATCCGGTCACCAGGCTTGAGTCCGCGCGCCAGGAAGGCAGAGACCAAGTCCGCGACGAGGGCATAGAGTTCGGCGTAGCTGACGCGTCGGAGCCCGGGCTCGGGATGGTTTGGTTCAGGTTCGACTGAGTCACCGGGGATGTCATGACGCAGCACGGACGAACGTGTGTGATAGCGGAAGCGAGAACATACTGGCTTGGACGAGGGCGGTCTTCTCCGGGGAGCGGCATCGGAGCATGTTCTCAGCGTAGTTGACCTGTGCCCGCGCAAACCACGGCGGGTTCTCAGGCGGCGAAGCATCAGTGTCAACGACATGGTCCCCCTTGAAACCGATGATGTCCGTCTCGTCCCAGACAGCACTCCAGAACTTGTCGATGTGGGCCGTCGACCATTTGTACAGGTCGAAATAGCTCGACAGGCTGAGAGAATGTTCGGCGTTTATGCGGTTGAGGAACTTGATTGTGCGTGTCGCTTCAGGGTTGGTGGGCGTCCAGAGAGCCATGTTGTACGCGGATGTCTGTCCGACCAAAGAGTCAGGTGGTGTATTCTCTCAGACGTGAAGGCCGGATTCTGGGGTTGGAGGCTTGGGAAGGCAAAAACAGCCGATAATCGCAGATGGTAGTACGACGAGAACCCGCGTGCTGCAGCCGAGGACGTGCGAGATGCGTGGATATGGGGGTTGCGCTGAGAAAGGACGCGAGGTGTGGGACGGCGGGTGAGTGCTATGCCCGCCAAGCTCCGCAGCGCAGACCGCGGACACCAAGAGGAGCAGCGTCGAATAGGCCAAGCCTTGGTATGCGTTTCGATGGCTGTTGGTTTGCCTTACGCGAGCGACGAAGCGGGAAGCGGTTGCAGGCGGTTGCACGACGAACAGCGAGTGGGCTCGTCGACTTCCCGAGTCGTCTCACCGCGGGCTTGTCCGAAGTGCGGGCGCCAATGCTTATTATCTAAGAGAGACTCGCAGCCAATCAGCGCAGCGCTGCATGTGCGATCGGGCCTGCTCATCTCGTACCATCTGCCTCTCAGATAAGGCGAGCTCTGCCTGAACAGCACAAGAGACGTACAAGATTTGCATCCAACGAGGTTCATAGGGCGAAACAGACACAGATCGTCGGTCTGAATGCTCGAACGACAAGGCCGGAGGGAGAGAGACCGGAATGAGGAGATCGGCCGACTGAGATGAGACGAGCAGCCGGAGTAAGCGGATTATCGCGGCGGGACGAACGTGCGAAGCGCTGAGCGCCAAGGGCTTATATGAAGTGTGGCTGAGAATGACTCTTGCGCCGCTGCACACTTTTTGCTCTCGAGCCTCCGTTCACGTTTGTCCGCTGCACTGCTCATCGCCCCCGTCCACCACGACCCAGCATCCCTCCAGAAGCGAACAGGCCTTTCCCATCTTTGTCATAACTTATCCTTATCCCACCCACCCTTCTGCCGCCGTCCTATAAAGACTCGGCTCACTCAGCCTCGCTGCTCGCAAACCACCCGCCACCAACCACCTCCACATCTCTTCCAGCAACCATCATACCCTCTTCGCACCCACCCATCCCAATGGATCGCTTCCTCGCCCCCCAGAGCCCCGAGGCATTGGCCCACACCCATCTCACGTACGTCTCTTCCGCGCTCCAGCGCGTCTGTGGCGTTCCTGCTGCCGTACTGACCTTCTCCCTCCCCATTAGTGAGAACTATTTCACATGGGACCAAGACCACCCATCCCTTGACGAGACCTTGACGTCCGGTTGTGCCACATATGAGGCGTTCAAGAGATATCTGAACGGGGCGGACCTCTATCTCGTTCCACGGACGCGCGCGGAGCTGGAGAGCGTTTTGTGAGTATATGCGTAGTGGTCTTTGTCCCGTGCAGTCACTGACCGCGTCATAGGCGGAGATATGCGTATGACGCGATCCACAACACCATTGCCAAGTCGCGTTCCCAGCTCGAGCGGGGTGGCTACAGCAGGGTGAGTATCTCGTTGTACTCCCGGACAGTAGCGTTTGCACGGGCTCACCAACATCTCATCAGATGTGCCACCTCGTCGAAGCATCAATCACCAAGGTGTTGAACGAGAACGACAACGCCGCAACTCTGCTCGACCTCCACCGCACACACCACGAGTCGCGGTCGAATGACTTGCGGTCGTCGACGGCGGCGCGTTCGATCAGAATCAAGTAAGAGGAACTCTCGCTGGTTTCTCCGTGATCGTCGCTGTCGTCCGTCCGTCTGTCTGTCCGCTGTCCCATGCATCTGTACCACTACCTGCACTGTCGAGCCGCACCAGAGTAAAGTATTCTCCGTCGAGCTATGTAATCCATACCTGTACCTATACCGTCGTACTGTCTGTGAATGTTATCGTTGACTTCTGCCAACGCTGAGTGAGCGCGACTGACGTGATCTGCCGCAGGCTAACGCGCGCACCGTGGTTGGACTCCGACGCGTCTGAGCGCCACGTGGTCGCGTCTTCGAAGATCCATGACGATGCTCGGGACACACCGAGGAGGCGCCGAAGACGGGAGCAGGGCTGAGTGCGACTCGAGCAGAACCACGAACGTGCGCGGCTGTCAGACGCCTCTTCGCCTTCCATCTATCGCCTCCTGCCATGTCTCTCTGCAACTAGACGTAGCTTAACAGGCCCCTCACCCTCTAGAGCTTGGGATAATCTCTCTTTCGTCTCGCCGCTATGCTACAGCTCAGGATCCTACCGCTTGTCTTGCTCAGTCTGGTCTGCAGGGCTCTGGGTATACCCGCACAAGCCCCGCTGGAAATACCGCAGGGAGACATCGATGCCCTTACGAGTAGGTGGCGCGATCGACGCTGGTCGTGTGCTGGTGTCGTCTGACTGTGGTCCGCACGCATGCGGGGTCGTAGAACCTCGACGGAAACTTCAAGGGCGTTTCCTTCATATCACAGACATGCACCCCGACCCACACTATCGCGTTGGATCGTCGGAGAAGAAAGCATGTCACCGGGGCAAGCCCAAGGAGGGCAAGGCGGCCGCTGGTTTCTATGGACTCTCGTACAGGTGTGTGTCAAGTGCGTCCGTTTGGGAAAAGTTGGAAGAGACGTGTTCATGCCGCCCTAGCGACTGCGACTCCCCCTACACGTTGACAAATTATACCTTTGAATATCTGGAGCGAGAATGGGTGGACGACATAGACTTCGTGATATGTAATCGTCCCGTTCGCTCGTATGGCGGTGCTTCGATGCTCATCCGTCGCACGTTGCGTAGGGACTGGCGATAGTGCGAGGTATGGCAGCCTTAGCCTCAATAGTCTGGCGGGACCGATGGACAGGACAGTTTGTCAGGCATGACAACGACCGCAAACGACCGCGGACGACGTCGGAGATATATGCGCTCAACCGAGCCATGGCGAAGCGGATGGAAGAAGTCTTCGTACGCAGGGGCATTCCCGTGGTGCCAAGCATTGGTGCGTCTGCCTTCCGCACAGAAGTTCGCTCCATTTTGCGCTGAATGCATTACGCCGCCGACTCCCACAGGCAACAATGATGTCTGGCGTAGGTCGCATTCCGGTCCTGCGTGGCTGACCAGTGCTGACCGTGATCTACTGCCTCTATAGCTCATGTAAGTTCAATATCTCTCTGAAGAAGGGAATGCTGAGTTTGAGTTCTGCGCTAGAACATCATGATGCCAGGTGAGTGAGACACTGGTACGGGGTGTTTGCGAACCTTCGTACCCATACTAAACGCTCATGTACCAGGTCCCAACAGCATTACATCCGAGTTCTCTTCGTACGTGCCGCTCGGCTCGCTTGCTACTGAACTGTCTTCTCAACGCCATACTAGCATATGGCGGTCCTTCGTGCCATTTCCCGCATATCAGGTGTTCCAGCGTGGAGGCTATTTCTCGGTGGAGGTTATCCCGAACTCTGTGGCTGTCATCAGCCTGAACACCATGTACTTCTACGATTCAAACACAGGTGCGATTTCCCCACACTCCTATGTCATGCACTGTATTTTGACTAATTGCCATGGCAACTGACCAGCTGTGGGAGGCTGTGAGCTCTCAGATCCTCAAGACCCCGGGAACCTTGAACTCGACTGGCTGGAAGTGCAGTTGCGTTTGTTCCGGGACAGGAAGATGCAGGTCCGGGATCGGAACAACGTCCGATTGGCTGAATCATAATTGACTGCATCCGTAGGTCTGGCTGTCGGGACATGTTCCTCCATCGTCGCGAAACTACTTCCCGGAATGCGTTAGTCTTTCTCTCTTGACGATTCTTGGGATGACGACAATGTCACTGACGTTCGAACAGCACGTTCGATATGTAGAACTCTCCCTCCGGTACCAGGATACAATTCTAGGGCACGTCTACGGTGTGAGTTTTGCACGCCTCTTGCTCCGACATGCACTCATTTGGCCACCGGTGCCGAACGCAGCATATGAACATGGACCACGTAAGTGCGACGGGGCTGCTTCTCGAGCATCCTCCATTAACAATTCCATTCAGTTCTTCCTTCTGGACGCCCAGGCACTCTCGCGGCGTCACAACGCCTCGCTGACATCCGGCAACGAGGCTACCGTACTCAAGCACAACAAGAAGGAGCTGTACAGACTCTTGCTCCAGGAATTCGCGGACGTCCCGAAGGCTGAGAACCTTGACCATGACAACTACGGAGTCGTCAACGTCGCGCCTTCGCTCGTCCCGACCTACCTGCCTTCCTTCCGAATCTTTGTGTACAACACAACGGGAGAACTCTACGAGCCTGGGCATCTCGGCATGGATAAGCAACCAGGGCCTGCGAACCGTTCAATGAGAGACGTCGTAGGACCACTCTGTGCGGATCCAGAGTACCAGAACACCTGGCGCTGTCAGCTTACGCAGCCGTGGCATTCAATCCGAAGTCGCCGTCCCGGACGAACGCACTGTGGACACCGCTTGGCTTCGCGCAGGTGAGGCTGAAGCTCGATCTGCGGCGCATCAGGAACGCAGCTGTTGACCGGCGTGTGGTCTGATTCATTGCGTTTGCAGTATTATTTGCCGGGCTTGGACGGCGCGACGGAGGAGGACAGCCCGAAGTTTAAGCTCGAATATCTGACGTTTCCGGTGCACGCACTGCACCCACCCGCGGCGGAGGAGGCCGAGAACGCGACTCTCGCCCGCAAATTCGCGTACCCGATTCCGAAGCGGCATCTGCCTCGGTCGCTGCGGAACAGCACGCGGACGAAGTCGAAGAAGTACGCGCCGTACGAGCTGGCGGACTTGACGATCCCGTCGTGGACGCGGCTGGCCCGGCGGCTGGGGCGGAAGAAGGGGAAGACGCTGCGGCAGCGGTTCAGGAGTTCATGTACATGGGGGGCGGGGAGGCGTAGGAAACATGTTTGTACTCTGGCGCGAGCGATGGCTGGGTGTATGATTATTCTGTTCCTGCGGCGGATCAGAGTGATGCTGGCTGTGGGAAGGGCTGCGGTGCGGAGGAGGCCCTGGAGGGCGCCGGACGGGCGCTGGTGGGCCGTGGCCTTGGGCGTGGGGGCGTGTTGCCTTGACCACCGACGACGTTGTGCATCCGCTGCTTTCTTGCCATTGAACTTTCCACTCCTTCCGTTGTCCGTCGGGGCCCAACGCGGATTTCTTTTGTATTTACATCGCTGGGAGGACTCGGTACTCGGGGGTCTCGCTCGCGTCCACTTCGCTGTGCTGTACCTTGCTCGCCCGGCGGCAGGCCAGAGATAGGATCACCCATCATCTACCTCTCTGCCTCTCCGTGTCTTCTCCTTTTACTCTCACCCTCGCTGTCTTAACTTGCTGCTCCTTGATCTCCTCCTTCGTTCACGCACGGCTGGGCCGCTTCAGGATCTGACATCCGCCACACACAGTCCTTACCCTCCCCAGTATCTATCTACTTATCTGCATGGCGGCCGTGAACCTTCAGATGATGGCCGCCAACGTTCCTTTCGACTTCCTCCCGAATGCACACCTGCACTCGCGTTCCAACTCTGTCTCCTCCTCCTCCTCGCACTCCCCCAACTCTCGCCCTCAGTCTTCCCAGGGTGGCGGCGTTCTGCGCGCAGCGGCCGTTCTCCCACCCTCCGCCGAAGACCTCTATCGCGCTTCTTTCCATACCACCAGCTCCTTCGACCACGCTCGCAACACCTCCGACGCCTCCCTCTCCTCCGCCTACTCCCTCGACCTCGCAACCCCGCGGACTTCGCCTCCTAATCACAACATCACCAA
>JABYQS010000375.1:0-26564 GCA_022592435.1 Cerioporus squamosus
GGCACCTTGGATGAGCTTGCTGGCTTACTCAAGCGATTCGGCATCGGTGCTTGTGAACCGGCCAAGGCCTTTCCTCGCATCGCCGCGATGATCTCGGACAAGGATCCGGCCGTCCGGAAGTCTGCTCTAGCTGCACTGAGGTAAGATACCTGCACATAACTTCCAGCGTGTTGCTAAGGTGCCGTCTTCAGCGAGGGATATGTGCTTGTAGGGGAGAAGATCTGGTCGCTAGTGGGCGGCCTGTCTCCCAAAGACAAGACACAATTGGAGGAGCGTCTGCGCCGGGTTCCTGGTGCAAGTAGTCCTGACAAAGTGGAGACCGCGCCGCTAGCCAACCATGCATCCCGTGTTGCTACTGGGAATCCACGATCCGGGTCGCCTGCTCCCAGTGCGATCTCGCGCATAGGGGGCATTCCGCGACCTGCGAGTCCGGCGATGGCCGCCCCGTCTCGCATGGCGCGTCCAGCATCACCGTCGACTATGGTCCGTTCCTCGTCACCTGGCCCCTCCCAGATTTCTCGGATTGCGGGTCCGTCACATATTCACCCTCCCGGTTCTCCCACCGCCGGAACCCGACCCAAGAGCCTCCTCCCCTCACGATTGGGTCCTCGCCCTCGATTGAACCACGTTCCAGCGCCCAGCGCCCTTCCACCACCATCTATGTCCTCCCGCCCGTCCTCGGACGACGTGTTCTCATCCAATGCGCATCGGGGGCCTCCTGCTCCCACTCGACACTCTATCGATGAGCAGTATGATGATGTACCAGCGGAGAACGCGACTGACGATATCACCGTCACTATTTCGAGCATCCTCAGCAACGATCCCACGAGGAGCGTCGAAGCACTGAAGAAGATTCAGAAAGTGCTTGAGGTTGGGCCCGTGGAAGGACCATCGTCTCCTGCCTACCAGGAGTTGGCAGAGCATACGGAAGGTCTGATCGAGACTATCACGCTGCAGATGGCGCATGTCTTTGAGCACCCCGAGGACATCACCGTGCCGGAGAAATTCCGTCTGGCGAAACATCTCATCCAGACGCTGAATGCGTTCTGCGATCATGTCTACCTTGCGGAGTCCCTGACCGTCGATATCTTGACTTCGTTTACTTGAGGAGCTAACACTGCGCCTGCTGCAAACCGACAATAGCCCAGACGGCAAGGTCAAGGATCTGTCGCGATTCATCAACATGATTATCCTGCGGTTGTTCGCGACGGGTAGGAGGATGTCTATCTTCCGGTAAGCAGGTCCATCCACTGTGTCCGAAGTCGTCATTGACGTCGTATACAGCGCTCTGTTCGCTCTCTTGTTGAGGATTGTGAAGCCTTTTCCCGCGAACGGCACGAGTCCTGACTCACAAGAGGCCAGGGTCGCTGAGCTGGTCCTCAAGTGCGTTGGAAGCTCGCGAGGAATATTCCGCAGGATTTGGAGAAGCATATCCTGGATCCCGTGGAATTGTTCCCGGCAGTGGAACACTTCTTGCAATCCGTCCCTCCCAACGAGTGGCGCGCTCGTGCGACGAACAAGGTGCCGTGTGGAGACATGCCTTTGCGGACCATCAAGGTCATCATCCAGCACGTCGTTGGTGAGTGGCTCCGTGACACCACTTATCAATTCTTGTCTGACCCCGCCACATTGCCATCTGCAGCGCATTACGCAGACGATGTCTACGACCATCTCTCGTCAGCGTTCGACGACCCTTCCGCTACCATTGTCTACCCATACGTCTACCGCATCCTGAACTCCTCATCCAAGACTGCTGCCGAAGTACCCCTCCGCCACGAGACCATTCGTGAGGAACCCAGGTCCAGACAATTGTCCGTCGTGAGCAGCTTGAGCAGGCCAATCTCTCCGCAGGAGACTGCATCTTCACGATCAGTTACATCCGACCCTCATCGTCCCCTATCCTCCTCAAGTCACACACGGAGTCGGAGCGTTTCTTCTACCGCGGAGACGGTGCAGGAACCAGATCTTGATGACCAGCTCAACACAATTATCGACCACATATCCAGCGAGACGACGGGTGCGATGCACAAGGAGGGCATCACAGAGTTGCACCATTATCTCAAGGCTTATCCGCACAAGAAGCCGAAGGTGGACAAGATCCTGGAGTCGACTGGCCCAGCATTCCGGAAGTACATCACTCGTGCACTTGCAAGTCGAGCGGCGGAAGATGAGGAGCGCGACGTCGCCGTATCCCAGACACTGTCTAGTATGTATCCGTTTAACCATCAAGACGCGCATTCAACGCTGATCAAAGGTGTAGAACTCGAATCCAATGGGTTCGGACATGAGCGGACATCGAGTATATCGAGCAGTAGTGAGTACTCTACAGACCAAGTTACCTCTGCAGACTATTGATACTATTCTTTGTCACAAGGTCGCGAGACGAACGGCCATGGTGTGGTGCCGACTTCACCTGTGTCTGTGAGTAGCCGGGCAGAGACCTCACCTCGATCGCCTCCTCGGTCGAGTATATCCGACTTGCCCGATGCCCAACTGGACAGGCTTTCGAAGTTGCACAATCTCTTCCAGTACAACCGCCAAAGCACGTTGAGCAACGGGTCGTCGCATGCTTCGGGACAGGGTTTCCGTCCGACGAGTAGTTGATTGGACTAGAGGGGGGTAGGCGGCTGCTTCCTAGGTTGACATGATATTCGCATCTGTGTATACCAGCATCGTATTGGCTTCATACTGTATCAGGAGATAATAGGTGTATTTGAACATATGGTCTCTTTGCGTAGTGTTACACGTTGCTAACCGCAGCGAAGGAGAGAACTCGGTCACTCGGTGCTTCTTTGACTAGAAGCCGAGAACACCTGCATTGTGGGGCAAAGGTCGGCGACCGGTCGGCGACCGGCGTCTATCAGCCGACCATTAATCTCTGGATAACTTGAAATAATGAGATAAAATACTTATTTGATAACGGTACACTGGATAAGTAATACCTGTCCTCGACATCGCCCTCGGCCGGTCATCCCTCCCTCGCCGGTCAACTCGCTTGTCGCCAGTTACTTACTATTGCGGTCAGTCGACAGGGCTTCATGCCGGTCGACTCTTGTTGCAGGTCCACTTAGCCGGCTGCAGAGCTTCGTTGGAGCTCGGAGAATTTGGGTTCAACATGTGTTGCTTGCAGCGGTTATACTGGCGGGCAGGTCCCGGCGGTCATACTGGCGGTTGACTGGCGGGGACAGTGGCGGCGGCAGGCTGGCCGGCAGGTGCAAGACGGTCGACTGGCTGAGACAGTTGATGGTCATCCTAGCAGGCAGGTACGAGGGGGTCGCACTGGCCGAGACGATTAATACTTGATAAGTATACCAGTGCCTGAGGCATAAGTAAGTAGCAGGAAGGTCTTGGTCTATGTATTCTCCCAGGGCCATAGCAGCCTGTGCAGTGCAATCGACCACCGACCGGTGTATCTGCTGCCAGCCGGCTGCTTTGGAGGTGACCGGTAACCGGTGACTAGTAACCGGCCGGGCGTGCAGAGATGGAGCTATGTATGCGCAAGTGGGCGGGAGCGAGATACTTGGAAGGTATGAAAGGTCCTGTTCATGCATGCATGCGCAGACTGAGAGTTGACCGGGCCGACCAGTTGGATGGGTACTGGGTGAGTACCGGTACCGGTCGACGGTCTGTTGGAAGGAAGCGAGATAAGTTGGTAGTTAATATTAATACTGGCCCGGCTGGATTAAATAGACGCTGGAGGCAAAAAAAATTATTGTCAGATTTTAGTCGCCCGTCGCCGATCCTGAGACGCCGGTCGGCGACCATTAGCGCCGGCGAGGTCGGCGACCTGTGGCCCGTAATGCTAATGTTCTGTAGAAGCCGGTCAAATGTCGCGTGATGGGCACGACAACACATGATTGGGGATAACCGCTGAGCTGATGGCCTGGGAATAAGCCTTCTGCATACGCCGGGAACCGAACCCTCTGCAGACGTGCAGGAACTTGCCTATTATGGCTATGTCTAGTCTTTTGCCGTTACGGTCCTCCTCCTGCTCCCTCCCCTCTACCGTCCTCTCTCTCTTCCTCCAACATGGCCTGATTTGGTTCTTTGTGCTGCGTATATATACTGTCTCTGAGGCTCTCGTGAAGTTCGCCAACGTCCCGCGGGACGTCGTGCTGCTGCTCGCGCGGTGCGCGATGCGGCAGTCGCCGTTCTCGCTGTCCTCGCTGTCCTTGCCGTCCTCGCCACTCTCGCCGTTCTTGCCATCCTCGCCGTCCTCGCCGTCCTCGCCATCCTCGCTGTACTCTCCATCTCTTCTATCGCTACGCGTGTATAGCGACCGGCCGACACCCAGCTTCATCGCGTAACCTACCATCATGCCCCAGGCTACCAGCTCCGTAGCTGTTCTACCTGTTCAAAGTCCAGCAGGCTGCCATTCTCGCATCCCCGCCAGTCTCATCCACTCGTCCCCGGGCACGTCTGTCACGTCTGGCCTGCGATGCGCTCGTGGGTCAAGGTGTACGGCTGGATCTGTTGCTGCCGGAGCGCGCACTCGTCCTTGTAAGCACACCCTCGCCTCCCAGTCCTCTTTGTACCTACTAATCGTCGCCTTTGTCGCGCTTGCCCTTATTGTGGCTGCATGAACGTCTGTAAGCATAGACATCCTTCGCGCACCTCTGGATGTTCTTCGTCGGCCCATAGCGGTGCCCAGCTGTCATCAGTGGCCTGCACGCGACGATGGATGTGAGGGCGCGCTGCAGGGTCTTACATTGTGAGTACGTATCGATGATTCGTGCATAATCTATCCACTTATGTGATTCTAGCAGATATGTTGTACATGTTTACGCCTCGTGGCATGCATGCGACCGCATATATGATGGACTGTGCATTTGGTATGTGACTTGGATCCTCCCACATCCCCCATGTCTTACTTGGACCGATACACAGGCAGTCGTCTCCGTGTGGCACCACAGCAGGCTAGTACGAGTGGAACGCCTCCCGCTGTTCAAAGTGTGCCCTTGGTGCGCTCCGGCAGCCAACTTCGCCCCGCCCAAGATGCCAGATCGTCAGGGCCCGACAGTCGTCAAGCACGTCGTCCTGCACGTCCTGCAGCCACACGTTCCACGCCCTCATCCCTTCCGCCTGCTACGCTGCCCCTGGCTCCTCCCTTGCCGTCCGCTTCAGGCCCTTCCATACCAACGGTCCGTCCCTCTGTCCCGGTTGTCCCTCCCTCTTCCATACTATCACCTGCCGCGCCCGGACTGGAGCTCCCCATCAGTGACCGATGGCGCGATGGATTGTGGCCGCATGGAGAAGGCGTCGATATCCCTGTGCCGTCACCTGACATGGCCCCCAGCGTCGACCCTATAGTGGATGCATATTGGGATGCGCTTGGCCAGATTGGCGGTCTCTTCCGCCTCGACGACGCGCAGTACGTCTTCCAGGGTTGGGATGAGAAGGCCGAAGCTTTACAGGTGAGCACGCTTGCACATGCTAGGTACACATATGACTTATGAACTTTCGTAGATCGGGGTCTATCATCATCTCACTCTCCTACCTCGTGGTCCCCAGACGCTAGGAACCTCGTGTACTTGTTCAGGTTGGAAGGCCCGTGCTCAGTGCCTCCATGTCCGCGTCTTAGTTACGCATCTGGTAGATCTGCTCGCTCTTGTGCATGTCGCCCCTAGTCCTCTGCCTGCCGCTGTGTTCCTGCACTCTACGCCTTTCCGTGATGTCCATATCTTCTCCTGTGTCGCGTCCACCGGCAAGTATGAGAGCGGTAAACGTGTGATAGTCACATATCAGCGCGAGGATCGCTGGCATTGCCAGTCATGTCGCTATGCTGGCTCATGCAAGCACAAGCCGCATGCTGTCGACTTCGCACGTGTGGCTGGGCTCGTTGATAGTGCGGACGACGAATCTGGAAGACAAGACAGAGGTGACGACACTGAGGCGTCGCTTTTGCTAGCGGCAGGTGGACATAACGACCATAAGCATGGTTGCATATCCTCTCTCTGTATTCCACCGCCCCGTTGGTGCGCCCTCCCTCACGAGACTACCGCTATGATACCAAACCCGGAGGTGTTTGGCCTTGACGTCTCTGGGTCGTACTTTCTCGACTCGGTCTCTCGCTGCGCATGTGGTAGGACCATAGCAACTCTGTCCGAGCTTGAGCTGCAAACCGCTCGCCTCATCCCCGCCATCCTCTACGGACTTGCAAGACAGGTGGAGGTCCTCGTCGAAGTGATTCCATGTCCTTCGTGCAGGCATGCCCGACGGTTTCTCGGGCCTGATCTCGGTTCATGCGGTATCTTCAACTGGAACAATACATTTCTATTCACGCATGAGCTGCTCGACTCGTACACTGGCTCGTACACAGCATCCGAAACACCCTTCTCCGCATTTTGCCTCGCTACTCGCCGCCGTTATGAGAACTATTCCGCCGACATGAAGTTCTGCTCCGAGGAGACGTTTGTTCGCGCTTGGTTCGCGTTCATACAACTACAGGAGCTTGGCGGGACCATGGTGTGCCCTACGTGTGGGGTGTGCCCTCCTGTGGTCATTGCGGATGGTGTCAGCCTTGCAACGCACTCCTCGAAGTTGACTCTGTATGTCAAACCTCCCACGTCCGTTGACTCTACAAGCGAAGAGATAAGCAGCATCACTCCATACAAGGCTCGGATGTTGCCCGCAATCATACAGAAGGAGTTACGGTCCCTCCTCATCCGGTATCTTGACGCTACAGCCACAGGAGTTCCACTCGATGTTCCGGACATCTCCCCACTACGCGCACAATACCCTGCGGTATCATCACTTCTGGACCTCTACATCCGCTTACCTCCAAGTGATGGCTGTCGCAAAGTTTACAAGGAGCTCCTCAGTCAGGTATGTCCTTATCGACTCTACATCATCGGGAATTATGGGAAACTAATAGAACTCCGGGACGTCGCAATCCTGGATAGATCGCTGCACCCGATATAGTCCTGCAGCTCATTCCTCACGATGCCATCGATCCACTGTCGCATTTCGGAGAGACAGGTGATTTGCCAAACTGGTTGCAATCACTTTGTCCCATCTTCGGGCACATCGAGGAAGCTCACCGTGCCTCACATACCCCTATACCAGCGGTGATACGGTCAGTTGCAAACTGGCTCGTACAACGTGCCCGAGACGTGTACTCGCGCCTTTCTCAACACGATCCCGCACCTGCTACGAACCTCTCGGAGCCGTCGGAGTCCTGGATGCAGACAGGGACATGCTATGGCTTGCCCCAAGTGCGCCGCCGGCGTGTGTATGCCAAGTTGCCCACCGACAACAAACCCACGGATAGTGCGGCCAGTGACCCTGTGTCCGATGTCGGAGATTGCAACAAGTTCTACAAGACATACTCACGGAACAAGCTGGCAGGCGGCATCCTCGTCTTATGGTGCACCCACGCTATCTGTCTCGGCTTCCACACTATCCCGATCGCAGAAGGTCGCAACGACGTGTTCTCAGCCATCTATACCCGCTTCCCTGTTGCACCGGAGATCATTGTGTATGACTTTGCCTGTCAACTTGCCCCATATTGCTTCGTCCGGGAGGCTCGCTACTTCATGCATACTCGGTTCCTCATCGACGAGATGCACGCACACGACCATACTCGCTGCGGACGAGCATGCTTTGCAAGCAACCTTATGCCCTACGATGAGCGCGTTCGAGATGCTAACACCAGTGCGGCGGAGTGCGGAAATGGCGGTATGGGGAGAATTCGAAAGACGGTGAGCTACATGAAGTATGAACATTCCGTCGTGTACACCAAGACATTCCTGGACATCTGGAACCGGAAAGTCCTCCGTCGCATGTCGAGCACCAAGTAGGGCGATGTTAACTGGATGAGCATGTACCATTCGAAACTGATCAATATACATGTCAATCTACACAACATCCGACAGCTCACTCGTGAGTTGCTCAAGCTGGACTTGCATGCTCTCGGAGTCAATGCGAGCCATAGCATGCTCAGTCATCAGCCTCTTCACCTCCAATAGTACGCGTGCTGTCTGATCTCGTGCATTTCGTACTCGTGTCACCTCCAGATTTATGTTGATGCTCTCCTTCATCTCCTGTAGTGCCCTCTTCGTGCTCTCTCTACACCCATCGTGAATGGTGTTCAAGAGTTTCGTAACCTCCGCCTCACCCAAAGCGTCTCGCACAGCATCGGAAACGTGTGAGTGGTTTCCACCGTGGGTTAGAGCAACGCTCTCCGGGCTGCACGCAAGCCGTAGTCAGTACCGAAGGATCATATGCATAGGCAATGACAACATACCGTGAACAATAGAAGAAGAGGAACGGGGCCGTCTCCTTGTCGAGCTTCTTAATCTGCGTGGGTGTCAGCAGGTCCATGCTGCGTGCTAGCTGGAGTCGTGCTTACCAAATACTGAATGCGGAGGACTTGTTCGCTATGTGCCTTGCTCCGTTTATCGGTGTTCAGGATGAAACCATGGTGCGGCCTAGCATAACGCTTTGTCACACCTACATGGCTCTATTCAGAGACGTCGAGGGTACAGAAAAACAACCATCTCACCTCGCGACTGACCCTTGGTCCGGAAGGTGAGAGTCTTCGACCTCCATGCCTGTGTCTCAGCGATAGAACGGCCAGCTACACGCACGCGTGGCGCGGAGCTGTCGCTCATGGGCGCAGGCGACGCAGTCGCTATCGGCTGGATTGGTCCCGGGGCATGGCGGTCTACTTCTGGTTGATTGGTGGTCGAAGGCGGTGACACCAATGCACTCGAGAGCGAAGAGGCCATCAGCGGCATAGCAGAAGGCAGGGTAGACGGTGCAGGAACGATCGATGTGGGCTGCGGAGTACCCATATTCAACCACTGCTCTATGTCGCCAAAGCCGAGCATGGGGTCTCTGGCGTCTGTTAACATCGGCTCTGTTTTGGAAGTTATATCAGCAGTCGACCACAGAAAGATACATATAACAAGACTCACCGAGAGCCGGTTCAGACGGCATAGCAGCGACTATAGGAGGAAAACCAAAGTCAATAGTCATCTCGTCGTGCGCGCGGTGTGGGTTGGCGTCATTCGCGGTGCTGGTGGGTTTAGCGGAAAGCTCTATTGTACTGGATAGTATGGCTGTATTGTATGTGCAAGAGTCGGGAGAACTCAACAGATTATCGGGAATGTGTAGCGTGAGTTGGGCGAGCGTGTCATAGAAGTTGGGAGAGGGAGGATTAGTTGTATTGACGGTATGTGCATTATCGACGTTGTATGTATAGAATTCGGGGGACGAAAGCGGCTCATACGGAGGGATGGCAAACGGGGACGACTCGTACGCCGGTGACACATGCTGAGATCGGTTGGGACTGGACGAGACTGGAGATGACGCATGCTGAGATGGGTTGGGACTGGACGAGACCGGAGATGACAGTGGAGAAGAGTCCGGCACAGCCGGTGTGAAAGGCGCAGGAGAGGGCACATGGATCGACCACTATCCTAAAGATGAGGACAGCAAGAATAGAATGATTCAAGGAAGAAACTCACTCGATTCTGCTGGCGCGCTTGCCTGAAGGGGCACTGATGCCCAGCTACTGGGATCTCCCCTTCACCAGCACTGCGGCAAGCTCTGCAGCATCGGACAGCTGTCATGTACCTGGTCAGAGGGTTGACAAGAGGAGAGAGGGGAGTACTCACGCTTGCTTCCGGTGTTACCAAGGCTGGGTCTTGCCTGGGCCCGCATGAGCAGAGGAGGTGAACGACGGTTCGAAATAGCAGAGGTGACGCGGAGGAAGCACAGAACGAAGTAGAGGAAGTGAGGGTGGACTGCCAACGTCTCCGACGTCGAGCAGCACGATGCCTCCGGGGGGCGTCGTCGACAGCAGAGAGGGAGGCGGTCGCGACATTATATGATGGCGGAGGACGGGAAGTGACGGCGCGCTTCTTGGGCGACACAGCCGACGAATAGCCACGAATGGCAACTAGTCGCTTGGGGCGCGATTGCCGCTCGGCCAAGCGCGCCTCCCCAAGCGTTTGGGATAGCCATATCGGGCAATTTCCTGCAGGCCTGCAGAAGGTTCGGTTCCCGGCGTATGCAGAAGGCTTATTCCCAGGCCATCAGCTCAGCGGTTATCCCGAAATCTCAGCTTTCACCAACTTGGACCGCTCCTTTCCGTCCCCGCCCAGTACTTCTCCTCGCAAGGACGTATGTGGAAGTATGCGATAGAATTGCGCAAAGTTGGAGGCTTTAGGAGCTCTCCGCGTGGACATTGTCGTCCCCGTGAGTACTGCATCCTACGACTTCGCCGCCCTTGCCTGCTGACGGTGCACACATAGGTCTGTCCCCGCAGACAGTGACGATCCCTCGGACCTCTTCTCGCCATTATTCTGTCGCTGCATCCCCAATTTTTACCCCTCAAACGTCTCGAGCAAGTAGAGTCCCTGGGCCATCAAGGAATGGAGGCCTCTTCGTCAGCGACGGCCACAAAGCGGAGCACGCTCTTGCAGAGGCCGTTCAGACCTGCAAAACACCCCAGCAACTTCGCCACTTCTTCGTGCACCTCCTTGTCAATGATCATGTCGCGTCTCCCGTCACTGTGTGGAACACTTTCCAGGACGCGCTCGCGCATGACCTCATTCTCAAGCACGATAACGTCAACGTGGGGGTGAACGAGACGTTGCAGGAACTGGAGAGGGCACTGGAGGAACACGGCAAGTCCCTTGCGTCCTACGGTCTTCCCCAGCCATCGTTCCATTGCCGCGAAGTCGAGCTCGAGCTTGACAAGTGGGACAGCCAGCGGAGGGTCCTCGCGGCGCGGTCGGCCACCGCGGTTTCCAAGCTCAACGAGGAGCAGTATGGGATCTATACCGAGGTCATGGACGCGGTCACCAATAACCGTCCTTTGTGCGCGTTCGTGGATGGGAAGGCTGGTCGCGGGAAGACGTTTTTGGTCAACACGATATGTAACAAGCTGAGGTCCGAGGGGCATATCGTTCTTCCTACCGCGACCTCAGCGTTTGCTGCTCAGCTCTATCCCGGTGGGAAGACGACACATTCCGTCTTCAAGGTGCGTTTTGTTCTCTCATCGGTCTGGTTTAACATGGCTCACTGCCTACTGTTGCAGGTCCCGGTCGTCGAAGAGGATGACGCAGAGCTAATCTCTCCTATCGAGCCTCAGGATCCTAGAGGCGAACTCATACGGGAGGCGTCGGCCATTATCTGGGACGAGGCACCCATGGCCAAGAGCGCTGTGCTTACCTGTGTCGACGAGACCTGTCGGCGCGTTATGCGCAACAACCTGCCTTTCGGAGGTAAGGTGGTCGTGCTGCTCGGCGACTTCCGCCAGACCTGCCCCGTGGTGCGTAACGGGAGTCGCCGCCAGGTTGTTGACTCTTCCATCCGCTCCTCGCCTCTTTGGAAGGAGTTCACAACTTTCCGCTTGCACACACCCATCCGGAACGCTGAGGATCTGCCGTATGCCGAGTTCGTGGATCTTATCGGCGAAGGCGCGGGCCCGCACGTCCCGCTTAACTTCTTGCAACGTGTGCGTGACCGCAAGGAGCTCATCGAGTTCGTCTACCCGGACGACATACTCAGCGACCCGGCTCGCTGCCTGACTCGTGCCATCCTTGCACCAACGAACGGTCAAGTGGACGCCTACAACGCGGACATCCTCGCCCGCATCGAGGGTTACAGCCGGACGTTCTACGCCGCGGATGCGCTGCAGAACCCCGAAGACGTGGACGACACCGCCCCTGCGCTTCTTCTCGAGAAGGCTCAAAACGAGGCTATTCCGGGGATCCCTGCGCATGCGTTGGACGTCAAGGTGCATGGAGTTTACCGTCTCCTGTGCAACTTCGCCCCAGAGCGTGGGCTCGTCAAGAACGCCCGAGTCGTCGTCGTCAACGTCGGCAAGAAAATTATCACCGTACGCATGCTCCGTGGCGTTGGGGGCGTCGGCACCACGGAATCGGAGGACATCCTGATCTCCCGCATCCCGTTCATGACCACGCTGGAGTCGGGGCACACGCTCGTCCGGAGACAGTTCCCGCTCGCGCCCGCGTACGCGACGACGTTTAATAGCTGTCAGGGCCTCACGTTGGACGTCGTTGGTGTGGATCTGGTCCGCCCAGTGTTCTCGCATGGGCAGTTGTACACGGCGCTGTCGCGCATCCGCCATCGCAGCCATGCGAAGGTGCGTCTGCGTCCGGGGCAGATGAAAACGAGGAACGTCACGTATCATGAGATTCTACTGTAATGCTCGTCTTGCTCATCTTGCTACACCACTCTATCGTTATATCGTATTGCTCTATATCTTCACACTTTGACCACTATTGGTACTTTATGGCTTGTGCTTCATAATAATCACATCGCTCCTTCGCTTGATCTCATTGCCTTTCCGACTGCGTTCGTGGTTGTCGCCTCAAATCTGGGATGTGAGTGAGTCTGTTCTCCGACCGGCGGTAGATCTGACTTGATCCTTCCTGCCTAGACCCCGTTGCGAGCCGCCGAGGCATTGGCAGCCTGCAGGACGTGTTTATTTCCGTCAAATCCCGCGCCCCACGGTTGGAACCAAGCTGAGGGCGGCGTCGGGGAAACTTGCTACCCAGCAGGTCGTTCTCGCTCGAGGTTCTCGGTCTGTCGGCTTTTGGGTGGTCGACCTCGTAGTTGATTCGAGGAGCTGCTGAAAGGTCACAGCGAACTTGTTCACAGCTTGCGTGCATTGCGTGGCGTTCAACGAGGGAACTCCAGCCCTATCCTCAAGACCCGACTGCGATGACGAAGACGCAGTGAGCTCATTATCTTAGTTCTATCGCTGCTGACCGAACACTCTCCTCTCCTGCCGTAAATGAGTGGTACCACGCCGATGTCGTGAGGACTCAGGAGGTCCGGTGACGGTGTTCTGGCGTCCGATAACTCCTCAACTGTGTACAAGCATAGTTCAACTCGTTTACCGCAGCGGTCAAAGGCATCGAAGCGCAGGCTTGGCAAGTCCCTCGAAGCTTGTACTGCGATGCCAGGCCCTTCTTCCACTTCTTGCAGAGACCTCGTCGTGAACGGTTGCCACACTCTGCCACAAAGCCGCCACAACGGTTGCCCAATGGGGCGGCGCAGTGGCCCACGTGGTCGAGTGGCCGGGGTCTGGGTGGCTAACGGTGACCACGAGACCCCGGAGAAATGGAGCTGATAACACAGCTCGTCTCTGCGTCTAGCCACCACGACCATCTCGACACCGACCACCTCTTCGCGTCGCACTTGTTGCTTACCCTGCTCATCTACAGCCATCTGCTCCCCCTCAGCACTCTAAAACCTCCGCGAACAAGTTGGCACCACATGTCGAATTCGAATTTTACCAATATGTCGAAACAGCAATCTAGTATTTGCCCCACGTACGTCCATTCTCCCTCCGCCTCATGTCGCCTCGGTTCCCGGTTGGTCGACACTCGACGGAACGAACTCGAAGGCACATGGCATTCTGATCCCCGGAGGGGTGCTGACCGTTTCTCTTCACAGCAACGGTCGTCAAACCGTTGGGGATGGGGCTTTCACAACCGACAAGACTCCTAGCGTGATTGCAGTCTGCCGCATGGAGGGCACGGACTCCATGTACTACTACTCTACTACGTTCTCTGGCGGGCCCGGGGTGAGTGCCTTCTTCCGTTCCGCCATTACGTCTGCTGACTAAGGTCATCGCGCGTCGCCCTCCCCGTGTCTTCTCTTCTTCGCATGAATCTCGCACCGCACATCTCCCCTCTGCAGTGGCGGTTTTGACATTCCTACCGCAAAATGCCCTCCTGACCGAGGGTCGTCAGACTGGGTGACAGACAGTCTGGCGCCATCTACTCTCCCCCCGCTCTCCTCCTCGCCCACCCCCTCCTATGATTCCTCCAACGATTCCGCTGCTTCCACGCTTTCGTCTCTCGGTTCCCAATACCATCCTCGTCTCAACACGAACTTCGCTGCACGTCCATACGACTACCCACCCACCCCGCCTCCGGAAGAATCTCCCATTGGCTTTTCGCCGGAGTTCCCACTTGCGGCGCTGCCCAATGCCAGTGCCCCACGTGCGATTCCAGAGGTTCACCAGAAAGGCGACCATGCCAGTGCTGCCGGGCTTGACACCCCTCCGCTCACCCCGGACGATGGTTCGGAGGATGGCGACGGAAGCCTCTCGGCGCTTGGTGCCAAGCAGTCTGCGTTCCTGTCGCTTCTCTTCCCGAGGAACGCCCTCGGTGCAGCTCCCTTCGCGAAGAGCGTCTCGATCTCGACGCCTGGCACTGGTGCGACTTTTGACGGCGTAGTGCTCTCGCTCCCTGGCCAGCCGAAGACGTTCTACGTCGACGGCAAGTGCGCTGCTCATGTCAACCTTCGCGAGAGGTGCGTCAGCTACTTCGCTGACCGGTCTATCCGTGGCTGACATCCTTGTACAGTATCGTCGCTTTACTCGACCTTGCCGATGAACAACTCGAGTGCAATGCGCTCGTGATTGCTTTGGAGCGTTCGTCGCCCTTGCTCGGCGACCTCCTCCACTCGCTCATGTATGTTGGCGCCACGGTGGTCACCAAGCCTCCGTTCCCCGTCGACCCTGCGTACGTGCTCGTGGGCATGGAAATCTAAGCGGACAAGTTGGTGCTTTGACAGTTGAGACTGGATCCTTTTATTTGGGTCGGGAGAAGTAGTGTTGGAAGGTTTCGGCGTTGTTAGAGTTCGTGGTATCGGTGGGTAATCATGTTCGAGAGATTGCTGGGTGTAGTTCGTGTGGAGTGTAGTTTCCCCCTCTTTTTCATCATCCTGTTCATAGTCCTATATATTCTCGACACACATGCGCACAATTTACCATCTACTCTCTGCTTCCTGCTTCTGAGGGTGTGTCTTCGTGGGGTGCACGTGTGCGAGGAACCGAAGTTGGTTCGCTCCTTGTTCCTTTCCGCCATGACGTCTATCCGCAGGGACATCACTGGCGCCTCGTACCTCGATGTCGTAGTAATGGCAGTCCGCTGAACGAACACGGGGAACACGCCCATGCAACGCGTCTTCCAAGTTGCTTTTGAACGTAAAACGACCGGGAGTGCTGTCCCACTCTTTCCTCCCTGCGCTCTCCTTGCTTCACTTCCGTCCTCAGGCGCATAAGCACCAAGCTGATGGGCTTATTCTCTGACCTTTTCGGCGGGCTTGTCAAGTGTCTCTGTGGCGGCAGCGAGCCCGCGGACGTATATGTGCCCCCGAACGAACCGCACCAGGTCCAGGTCCAGCAGCCTATAGCTACCCCCGTCTACCCTCCGTCCCAGCCACAGCGACCACACCACGCGGAGAAGCCACACAAGCCCGTTCAGCAGCCGCATGAACCGCACGAACCGAAGAAACATAAGAAGCACGGGGAACAGCAACCGCATGGCAATGGAGGCGGAGCGTACAATGCGCATACTCCAGGGCATGTGAGCCCCCCGTCTTCTCCGCCATCTCGTCCGTGGTCTCCCGGTCGTCCGGTGCGTTGATTTTGTCTTCCTGGAGCGTTGGTACCTTGTGTCTTGACGGGGATACTATATTGTAGGACCCGAACCAGGTGAACCAGCACAATGAGCACTACGTGGGGCTCCGTGCGCGCGCGAACGCGGCGGGAGACGAGATGGCGCGCAATTTTGACGAGGCACACAAGGCGTACGAGAGCGGGGACGGCGCGCGTGCAAAGGAGCTGTCCAACGCGGGCAAGGCTGCCCAGCAGGAGATGGAGAGGTTGAATGAGGAGGCCGCGGCGTGGATCTTCAGAGGTGTGTCCGCCTTCATCGTATTTTCCTCCCCAGATCTCACGATATATGTTTTCGTCCTCGTAGAGAATAATACTGTGGGTGTCTCCGGGGATGGAAGAACCCGATATGGATGGGACTGACAGTCATGGCTTGGACAGGATAGCAAGCCCGGCGAGGTTGACCTCCACGGATTGTACTAGTGGGCGCCTAAAGTGTTCGAACGCCCGCATTAGGCGCTCTTGGTGCAGATATTGTAACACACGAATCCTGCTCACAATTAAGGGTTAGTCAGAACATGTAGCCACATAGTGTAGACAAGAATCTGAGCTCATAGTATATGTGAATAAAACTGTGTGCAACAATCTCTAGCTGTCTGGAGAGCATGAACTCTTGGTAAGGTATTTTTCTCCTTCCTGCCCCAATAAGTCTGTAAGGGCCTATTGAGACAACCTCACAAATATACCCACAGATAGTTCAGAGCTTGCTGTCTGCACCATATAGAACAAGGGATCTGAAGAGGACTAACTGGGGAGTTATCGTCAGTGAAACTTGCCGGATGAACAGGCGTAATGTACATGGTTTTGCTTATGCAGTCTTAGTCGTTCAACTAATGTATACAGACACACATTGTCCACTGCATGCATGACTACTGCCCTCTCAATATTCATTGATACTGTTAGCAGTTTGGTAGCAGCCCTTGAAAGACTGAATTCAGGACAAGTGATGTTCCATATGCAATTATATTAATCCATCTCCCATGTTTCTCAGGCGATAGCTCCCTCAGACTTTCTTGGTCCATCCCACCATTTATATATTACATGCAGGGGTCTCTAAGGTCCCCATTCCAATTTTTATGAGATCATCTCAGCAAGTTTGGACAGTACTTATAAGGGCAGGGATGGGAAGGGTGGATTTTGTACACCTCAGATAAAGTTAATACTTTTCAGAATGCCAGAGAGTGAACCATACAGTGTCACCCATATATACTAGAAGCTCAGATGCCTGTCTACCATATGCACTGAAGGGCCTCAATGTTTCTTGTGAAGTGACCAAGATATCAATATTTCATTATGCCCTCATGGTACACCTAACCCGAGGCGTTCGAACACTTTAGGCGCCCACGAGTACGTGAAGGAAGCCATCCGCTACGCCGACCAGTCCATCCAGGAGGCTCGGGCACGCGGCGACTCGAAGATCCACTTCATTGTCGGTACGTACTCTGTGCCTTGTCGCTCGCATACACATACCCTTGGCTGATCCGCATTCAAGGCAAGGGCCTGCACTCTACGAACCACGTCGCCAAGCTCAAGCCTGCGATAGAGGAGCTGATACAGAAGTAAGTAGGCTTACGTGTCAAATCCCTACGATTTTGCTAAGCGAATCGCGGATTCACAGGCACGGCCTTGTCGCTGAGTTGGACGAACAGAATGCCGGCGTGCTCATTGTCAACTTGGATGGTCAACAGACCGGCCGCGGACCTGTCCTGGGTGCAGACGAACTGACGAGAAATCTGGAGAGAAAAGACGAGTGTACGATCATGTAGAGCGCGATGTCAGATGGTGTGCTGTAAGTGTCTCGCCTGAAAACTGAGGCACGTCCGCTGATGTGTGGATTGTTGCGTTCGCAGTATACCTGTAGGCCTTATTTGTATGAAAGTCTCCGGTCGATGTGGCCTGCAATGATATATACGTGCGATGATAACGACGACATGCCCGATATTTATGGGTGCGCTTCTACGCCAACCAGGGATCCGCCGTCGAGCTGTCGGTATGTCAGGTTTCTATCGCCCGAGTCCAAGGAAAATGACAAGCTCACCTTGATGACATTGCCAGAGACGTAGCTGCCTGCCCTCGATGCCAGGTAGATTACCGCCCCCGTAACGTCTTCCTCATTCCCGAACCTCCCGATTGGAATGATGTCCTTCATTGCCGAAATAAAGCTACGCGGGTCGTCTGGGCTGTTGAGCTCGGAAGGCACATTCGCAGGGGCAATGCTGTTCACCCGCACGCCGAGTCGCGTGAACTTGCTCGCCAGGTTCAGCGTCATGCTCTCCGCTGCAGCCTTGCTCGCGGCATACAGATGCCCCTTCACCTGCGGCGAGACGAAGAAGGCAGACACTGAGGTGTTGTTCACGATGCACCCGTGTCCCTCGCGCTTTCCCCCATTCGAGGCAGCTGCCACAAGGTATGGGAGCAATGCTGCCGATAGCCACTGAAGTTTGCGTTGGTCAGGTCCGAACATCGAAGCATAGGTGCTCATGCGGGACCTACCTGGAGCGACCCCACGTTCACGGCGTTCACCTTTGCCCAATCCGCATCTGAAGCCTGAAACAAGGCGTCACGGATCTCCTCGACACTCGCCCCATGCGCCCAGTCTCCCTCTCGCGCGCCCATGCCAGCATTGTTGACCAGCAGGTCCAGCTTCACCTCTTCCAGCCCCGACTTCCTCTCTGCTGCGACGAATGCGTCCGCGAGCTCCCTGCACCCCTGGATGGTGGACACGTCCCCGACAAGAGGGATGATGGCCGCTGGGGCAGCTTGGGCGACCTTCTCCAGCTGGGCGGCTCG
Source organism: Cerioporus squamosus (assembly GCA_022592435.1). Classification (NCBI taxonomy): domain Eukaryota; kingdom Fungi; phylum Basidiomycota; class Agaricomycetes; order Polyporales; family Polyporaceae; genus Cerioporus; species Cerioporus squamosus. The sequence goes on from JABYQS010000375.1 coordinate 18,239, forward strand.
GCGGCCGCAGATGTATACCCGAGCCACGCCCGCATGAGCAAGACCCTGCGCGATGTAGGCACCGATGCCGGAGCTGGCCCCGGTGACAAGGGCGACGCGATCGGCGACGGAGAACAGATCAGAGGCCATTTGTCGATGCACTTCAAAGAGGTGCTGGTGAGTTTCGAGTCTGCGGAACGGTTTCTTGCCTCGCCTCCTCCTCCTCCATGTTTATATCGTGGTCCAGAGATCTTCTTGAGTTATTCTTGCTCCAGCGTCATGAAGTTCTACCGACCCTATCGTCCGTGGCCTTCACGGGGCATGGCGAGAATTCTCTGCCTTGCGGACGCTGAGGCTTAGATATCCGGTAAGTGATCGGGCCTGTGTCACTGTGGTAGTATGGGCTTCCTATCCCCATCGAGATGATCGAGGAGGAGGTTGAGCGTCGTCTCGGATCATTGGTGGGTCGCTGTACCACCGGGTGCAGGGATTCGTTCACAGAGCCTTATTCTTCGGACATAGGAATAGGCAACAATTGACAATATCCTAAGCTAGCAGTATTTCAACCTGTCTTGTCGCGTTCGTCGTGATGATCGCATGCATGACGGATTCTGCATGAAATTCGGGAAACATTAGGTGAAGGCACGAAGTGCCAAGAGCCAAGTCGACCATGCATACTGGTGAGAATGTCGACAATGGGCGATGCGCCGAAGTCGGTTGAGCACTACTTATGACAAAGCGCAATGCTGCGACCCACCTTGGCCCCGGAACATGGGTGTATCAGCAGCCCTACTTACGGAGTTCAGGCAACCTGGCACGTTGAGGGGTCACAGGAAGGGTCATCGTGTGGTGGTAGATGGACCAGGCAAGCCAACGCATCGCTATTCTGGTGACTAAGTACGTCCGCGGACGAGAGAGATGGGCCATGGCACCCTCGACATTGCACAACACGCATATGTGCTTCGTGAGTACTCATGCGATCTCCTGAGGATGCACGACCAGCTTCGTTGCGGAAATTCCGTTGCTCTTGATCCGCTCCAATCCAGTAGGTATGGCGGCTAGGCCACCCCGAAGGACTTCGACATGATTTGGCTAGCCGTCCAAATTCATCAACGTGGGCGCGATAGAATGACTGCATGCGTGAACGCACCTTCAGTACACCGGTCTCCAGCCATCCGCTGAGCTGCCTGAACATCGCGACAGCGGTCTCCCTGTTCTGGGGAACGTATAGGCTGGCGAAGACCTCGACAACAGTCTTGCGATCCTCCGTTTGTTCCAGCCCGGACGGGAGCTGCTTCGGAAACGTGAGAACGAGTGTCCCCCCAGGGGAGAGGGCGGTATAGACGAGGACCTGCGTTTCGAGCAGCGAGATAGCGTCGTACACGAAGGAATGGGGTGCGCCTCCGGTGATTCCGCTGAGTTGCGCCATGAGGGCCTCCGCAGGGAGGTTGCGGTCAAGGACGTGCGTTGCTCCGAGGGAGGTGAGTAGGGAAGCGTTGCTCGGAGAGGCAGTGGTGACGATGGAAGAAAAATCGGAAAGCTTGGCCATTTGTATGACTATGGAGGCAAACTGTCAGCCGAAATTCAGACGAGACAAATAGAATCGAGAACGTACCGCACTGTCCTACAGACAATGACCCACCGAGGATGAAAACTGGCTTCCCCGCATACGCGGGGTGCTCGGCCTCTCCCCAGGGAGGGGTAAGATGTGCACTAGCGGACTCGGATTACTGGTTGTACATGCCAAGTACCGCAGTATACATGGCAACGGGGATAGCAGCAGCTTGGTCGAAAGACAAGTTTGCTGGGATCTAGAGGCATCAATGGACCGCGTCTCAAGGAGTAAACTCGGAGGGACGGATGTGAGTACTTGACGAGACCCACCTTGGTCGTGATATCTACGGGCACCAAGCAAGATTGCTTGAAGTTACCGTATCGCGGTTCGAAAAAAAACCTTGGAGCAGGCTGCGGGAGCATCAGTTTGCCGTCCTCAGATGCCGCGGTGAGACTCACATCCGATCCCCCTTGACAAGCAAGCGTCTTGACGTTCTCACCCACCTCTTCGTCCACCCCAGCGGCGTCAGCGCCCAAGATCGCAGGGTATTTCTCAATGAAAAGGTCCATTCCCTTTATATTCCACTCGATGGGATTCAGAGCGGCGGACTCGACTTTGACGAGGACTTCTGCAGGTCCAGGCCGGGAGACAGGGACATCCTAGAGGGTGAAGTGGCCAAACTTTGTAGGCAGGACAAGGGCTTTCTGCAACCTTGGGAGCCACGAATGTATGGCGGAGTAGTGAATAGGAGACGTCAGGAAACGGAACGGCGAGTTCGTTGTTATGTCCCTGACCATTTATACCCGCCGAATTTGACGTGCTTGCGTCTGCGTCTGCAACTGCGGTTTGACACCGCCAGGGCCATACATATGTCTAGCTTTGAGCGATGGGTGGGAATGTGGTCATACGTCAGGTGAAATGCAGGCATAGCAGTGCGGCCTACTGTCTCGGGTTGGCTTGAATGCAGTCCGACGACCTTCGGGCGGATTGCCGGACCTCAGGCATGCTGATGTCTATCCATCCTCCTGTACTCTCCTACTCCCAAGACCTTCAGGCATGCATGCAGGGGGGGGGGAAGTTCAACAACTTGAACCCGAACGTAAACGTTCAACCACAGTGAACTTCGAAAGGCATCCTAGAATTCATGCGGTGATTAGCGAGTGCGAAGAGAGTATGCAAGACTGCATTCTTCAGTGAATATTGGCTTTACCCCTCCGGCAGCCTGAGCGCACGCCCCTACTTGACGCGCGCCCCTACTCGACACACTGGCAGCCGGACCAGCCTCCGGGTAGGTGCCCGATGGCCGAGGGGAAGATTGAATCGTTGCAGACGGAACTCGAGGAGTGAGCATCAGAACGCGAACATGTAACATCACCTGCCCATCCCAAGGAGATTCTAGCGGTCATTGGGCATGTTGAAGGCTCGGACATTCCTCCAGGCCCCGCGGTGCAGGGCCTGCCCAACGGCTACTGGGCCTGTCATCGTAGTACTCTGAATCAGTAGCGGCCGTTAGTATTCACGACCCCATAATATATGCGGTGTGTTGACTCACAGGTTGCAGATCGTAGAGCAACATTGAGCCAGAGCGGTCAGTGACAAGTCAGTGAGTATACAAAGTTGACGACGAGAGCTATGAGTGACGTCATCAACACGCAGGGCGCTTGGACTGCCTTTTCGGTGGTACATACCCAGCGCCAACACAACTCTCCTTCCCCGTCACCTCGCAGCACGCCGGCCATGCTAGACAAAGCCTCGGGACGGCCAAGGAATGGATCTATGGTGACAAAAGGACGAGACGAGCATGCCGACATACCAGACTCTCCCGTGGAGGATTCGCAGTCGTTCTCAAGAAAGCTGCGGGCACAACTTCACGGTACTCGCAGATCTCTGTTGTTCCGCTTCGATGCCTGGCTTTCTGGCGCATTCCCATCCTCAGTACGCCCTTGGCTCCTCAACATACCATCCCTGTCGACGTTTCTTCTTGCCTACGGTCTCTTCAGCGTGGCGGCATTCTCTGGCTATATCTCCTCTGGCATCTCAGTGCGACTCACACATACGTTCACGTCATCTCAAGGTGCGTTTCTTGTGAGACTTGATGGGATCTCTGCTGATTCTTGCAGCAGTTGTCTCTCCTTTTGCAGCTCTCCCAGCTGATCACCTCATGTCCAAGGTCTCATCTCCGCGACCCGTCTTCCTCGATCCGGACGTTTTGTCCACCCCTGTGGATGTTCAAATGTTATCCGCTTGCCTCTGGACGACGGATGGTGACGTTGAACTGGTTCCCACTTGGGCAGCGAGGTGGGCAGGTACGTGATCCATCCTGTTGTCCAACGCAGCTCTGTTGATGACTGCAGGCCCGATGTCTCTTCTTGTCACGACCTTCGCTACGCCGTCCTCCGCCGAGCACATCGGACTATTCGCCAAGCTGGCGCACATGCAGAGCGAGCACCCCGCTCTGAAGACTAGGCTCATGGTACACGTCCTTCACCTCGCCCCGGCAGCCGAACTGCAACCGAACGCCTTCCTGAACCTTGCACGGCTGCTCACCCCGAGTCCTCGAGCTGTCCTCTTTCCCGGAAACCTGTCATATGTGCCTCCAAAGACACTGTACAAGACGCTCTTATCGCAACAGCCCTCATCTTCGTCGGCTCTCTCGCCGTCGGGACACGCGCGCAAGCGGAAGCCAGTGGTGCTTACCTCGAAAGACCATATGTCTTTCCCCTTCGCTCAGCTCGCTCCGTTGGTGATCGCTCGCGACGACTCGACTTGGTGTACGGAACGGTTCTTCGCTGGCATGTCTCGCGCTGGCGACTGGGAGGAGTGCTTGTGGCAAGTCTGGCTGGCGAATTTCGGCGGCGTGGAGGTGAAGCAGGTCCAGGGATGGACCTCGTCCAAGGATGTCGGCGATGAAGACGGATCGGAGAATCCGGCTGCGGTAGGTGCACGGTCTGCATTCAAGCGTGTGCTGTTACCTCATCATGTTCCATGCTACCTATCCAGGTCAAGCTGCACCGCCGTCTGGTTTCGCGGTTCCGGAGCGGATCGTGTGCGCTCGCCGTACGGCGGTTTGCCGCCCTTCGGGATGTCAGCAGTAGCAGCGACACGAAGAAGGCTCGATGGCTGAAGCGGGTCTGTCGCTCTTGGAATTCAGCGTAGACATGGAAACTTTTTCAATTTGGTAAACTGTCGGCAGGCGCTTTGCGTGTTCTCCCGCATCAAGTACATGTATGTTACTCCATATACCTACACATCGCATCATGTCCGTTCTCGAGCAATCGAAGTTGACTATCTCGGTAATCTTATCCGTTGTGTCCTTCATCTTCATTGCAGGGTATGATAACAACCACTGCAGCGGTAGCCACTGCGACCCGTTGTGATGAGCGAGACCACGATCCCGGCGGCCCCCTTTGGCAGGGAGCCATCCTCCATCGCCTCCATCCACATGGGCAAGCGTGCTTGAATTGCATCATCGCTTATGTGAGCCTGGAGGTACTCCAACTCCATGGCTTGGATTACGGGGCGCCTTTGCGAGCACGATTAGCCTAAAGGAGAGAAGATGTAATAGCGGACTAACACGGAGGTGAACCGCGAGAAGATCTCTTCGAGGACGTTGTCTGGTGTGAGCTTCGATCGAATGCTGCTGAGAGCCTTTTCCCTGAGCTCTGGGATGTCATACTGCCATAAACGAGTCAGTGTCTGGGAACGAGTAAAGTTGAGTCGAACTTCACCTTTTCCGCCAGTCGGTACATAGACTTCGGAGAACATCGAGGAGGTGTGTCTTCTGAACCTCTGTCGTACGCATGGTGCTGGGACTTCAAAGGCGCAAACTCAACTTCACGAGTGTACGTATAGAAGATGAACGCTTTGAAGCTATCGGAGGATGGTTGCATGGTTAGTAGTGCTCACCAAGGTGGGCGTTGATTACACTTACGTCCTGTAGGCGATGTCCTGCAAGAAGACGACTCGCCCTGGTCGGGCAATAGGTGCAACGCCCTCTGGAACACGGGATGAAGAAGATGGTTCGGTCGAATCCTGCGGCAGTCGAGGTCAGTTTGCGATGAATGTACGGCGTACGCACTCACAACTGCCGCGAAGCGTGGGCCTATTTCAGGCGTAGAGGTCAATTCTGAGCCTACAGAGGAGTCCCGAGCCTCTGCCCTCTCTGTTCCAACGTCCAAATGGTTGTTTGTCGCAAGTACTTCTGACATGGGAGGTCCCTCAGAGTCCTCGACTACTCTATCGGGCGCCGGACACTGATCCACTGCCCGAGGTGGTTCATCCTCAAGGTCACTGTCAGAGGTATAGTCGTATACATCGGTTACTGACGAACGATCGGACGGATAGGGAGCGTTCAGGTCGGCAGCGCGGCCTTCGACGAAGTGCCCGGCCCCCTCGCTATTCCGGGCTAAGCAAGCGAGTGAGTGCCAAGGGGGAAGGAGTACGACGCATCACACGCTCACTGTAGTCGAAGTGCGAAGTCGCACTACAGAGAAGAGCGCTGTTGGCGAGGAGAGGCAGGGGCCTGTCGACTGTCCCCGGAGCGCTGAGAGTGCGCCGCGAGAACGCGAAAAACTTGACATCCTCGAATGCTCGTCCGGTGATACTGGCCAGGAAGGCCTGGTGGACCACACTGCTGGGGTTGGAGGTGAAGTGAATTTCCGGATCCGGAGCAGTGCCTGAGCTCATCATGCCGCCTCCTCGCGCCCCCCGCAATGAATCTGATGACGGCGTCCAGACTCGGCGTGCTCCTCGATTGCTGACGCGGCGGCTTGTGCTCAAGTCTAGCGAAAATGGGAGGGCCATTCTAGCTGGCGGTGTGCAGGCTCTGGTCTGAAGCAGTCTGCGTATACATACTTCAAGGCGTGGCATCCGTGACACGCTGCGGTAGATCGATGAACGCTGAGCGTTCTCAAGCCAGTTAACTTATGTACATACATACGCCTACATACGCGTACTGACACGATCTGACTCGGCCCGATAGTAGCTCCCATTTGAGTCCATGAACCGTTCCAATGCAAGTACCGTCGACGTGCAGAGATAGTCTCCGTAGCCGACCATTATAGGACGCGGGATGACAATCGATCCCTTCCTGATTATGGTGCAGAGACACTCACAGGCAAGTCAGGACACGATAGTTCTGGGTCACTGATATTTGGGGATACATCACTGGTACAAACAACGGCCCTCTGCGCGGATTGCTGCACGTCACACCCAGCCTCAAAGCCGACGCCGGTGGTGAGTCCCGGGATAGAACCGGTTGGCCGTCTGACCTCCACGCTCGAGCGTGTTCGACAACATCCGGTGAGTGCTCTGACAGAACGATGAGTGGTACGATAATGATGGAAATTCAAACATGCGAACGGGCTTGAGAGAACACTGAAATGATACATTGGCGGTGAAAAGGCACTAGCAAACGGTGTTAGTGCCGCAAGCATTGCAATGGTAGTACCCCAGACGCATTGACGCAGTTACAAAAGCACCGCTTTTGCTCTGTCATAACCCTCACGAACAAGGCCGCAAGGATACTAGCTGCCCCTGGATGAAGTTCTCCGTCTTCGAGGCTCTGGAAGTTTTCGGCAAACGTTCCATGATGGTCGGCTGCCTGATGTTGTCTCGGAGGTATTCGACTTCCATCTTCTGAACTTCAGGATGTCTATTGATTGTCTTAGTCCAGCGGACCCGGTCATGACGTAGAATGCTACAGACGTACAGCGCGGTGAAAGAAGAGAAAAGCTCTGTGAGGATGTTGTAGGGCGAAAGCTTTCCTTTGAGGTCTTTGAGGGCCTCCTCCTTGAGACTCTCTATCCCATACTATGCGTGAGGCATGTTGGTCAGCACTCCGAGTCCGCGCCTTGAGACATCATACAGAGAAGGTGACAAACCTTTTCAGCGAGGCGATACATTGACTTTGCAGAACAAGGTGGAGGCGCGAAACGGCCTGTCTGCCCATCAGGACCCGGCGGTGCTTGCTCCTGTGACTTCAAGGGTGCGAAGGAGATCTTGCCAGAGTACGCATAGAAGACAATGCCTTCCACCTACGAAGACATCAGGACGTATCTGACATGAACGTGAGCGTGACTCACGTGCGATATGCGATATCTTCAACAAACACCACCCGGCCCTCTCGACCATATGCCTGACTGCGTCTTCGCTCTCTTTCACATTGGCTGGGTCCTTTCCCTTTCTATCAGCAGGCTCAGGGTCCTTGAGGAACGACGGTTAGACCTCGGTAGTCTACGGACGCATTCGCTCGAGCTCGGGGGAGCATCACCTCAGTGCCAAGTTCCGGAGCAGAAGTAACAGTCGTCAACAGAGGTGTTTCGTCCCCCTCCGATTCGTCCTCCAGGTCGCTATCGGATGCGTAGCCATACTCGGTCAAATCGATATGTGTTGGTCGCTTTGCGGGGAATGGCGCGCTCATGTCGGTGATGGCCCCCTCGGCGAAGCTTCCATTGGTGAGTACTGACTCGGACGCAAAGTGTCAGTACGGGTGTCGAGGAAAGAACACGATCGATACGAACCGTAATCAAAGTACGAGCTCGTCTTGCGTATGAGCACGCTGTTTCCAAAGAGCGCCCGGGGCTTGTCCGCGAGCCCTGACTGCGTCCGCCGTGAGAAGGTATAGAACTTCACGTCCTCGAACGCTCCGCTCTCAATGCTTGTCAAGAGTGCGTGCTGCGACACCTCTTCCCTGCTTGCAACATTCATTGTGGCTGTAGGTCTGTTGGATCTTTTGGGGATAGGTCTATCTCGATTTTCGGATGGCGTTGCCTTTGGGGTGTAGCGGAGGGG
>JABYQS010000376.1:0-26529 GCA_022592435.1 Cerioporus squamosus
TGGCCAGAGACCTTGATATGGCATGGTCGTGGTGATCTGCGTTTGGAGAAGATCGTACGTCGCCGGTGAAAGCTCTCAGATTGTCGACGTCCTGCGGGATGTATCAATGCAGTTTGACCGGGAGCACGGTTGTCTTCACGGTCTCCTCGTCACACCTTTGCGAGCTGCTCATCCATTCATCACTGTGAAAAACGGTGAGTGCTCTCCCAGCCATTTCTGGTGTCCGAGTGCATGCTGAACATGCTTCCAGTTTGCGGTTACCTGGGCGTTCCGGTCAAGATCGGTGGCAAGACCAGCACTCGACGTCTAGCCTTCTGGGACCAACCCATGGACGAGTCAGACAGCTGCAGCCTGACTTTCTTGTGGAACTCTTTGTTCTCGACCCGAAGAAGTCTTCCCGCGAGTTCAGCGCAGTGCGCCTCGGCGTTGACTATGTCACAGAGTCGGTACGTATGCCCTCAGTCGCTCAAAGCACGCACATATCCTCAACCCTCGGGTCGTCATAGATTGCCTCTCTTCCTCAGGATGGAGCAGCCCCCGTCTCGACTGCCTTAGTTCGGCGGCCTCGGACCATCCGGGCGTCCTCACGGCGCACTGGGTCACCAGCGGGGCTTGACTCTGGCCGCGAAGTGATCAAGACTGCAACTGGCGACCAGAGAGCGGACACCCCCTTGTCCAACCTTGACGAGGATGGATTCAGTGGTGAGGATAAAGCTCACGGGTTGCAAGAGTGGCTCTATGAGCAGTTCGGCCAGTCCCCTGTGTACAGGGAGATCCGGCTTGCCACTCGCCAGAGTTCACAGCATGCAGCCACTTTGCTGAAGTGGGTCAAGTTTGCGAAGGAGGTGAAAGAGGCAGGCCCCGTTGACGAGTCTGGACCCCCTGCAGCTCGCGGACTCTCCGTCTCCAAGGCCGCTCTCGGAACCTTTCTAGACCGCGGCCATGACTGGATCAAAGACGCTCTGGATGCGCAGGAAGCTATCGAATCAGGCGTGCCCGCTGTAGGCCAAGTGACCCAGCGATTGGTCACCAAGGGTATCATGCTAGGTGCCAAAACTCTCGCGCGGCAATGCATGGCTGCCAGGGACGGAGAGCAACTCCCTGCCCTCCCCCGGCGTGGTCGTGGCAAAACCGGCAATGCTAGCGACTCGCCGGAGGAAGATATGGAGCCACGATGCTCGCCACACCCTGAACGCACGTTGAAGGTCAGACCGAAGCCGCGTCCTGTAACGCTCAAGGCCAGAACTCCTGTTCAGGAAGGTGCATGCAGGCTGACAGTGTGTTTGTCTCCAGCTGCTAATTCTTCATCTACAGAGGACACTACAGACCGCGATGGGGAAGGCGAGTTCGTCGAGCCATCTCCGCCTCGGAACCAACTCTCGCTGCGTGGCTCCAGTCGTTCGAATTTGGCGGGCATGTTTTCAGACGGTGTTCAGGACCACGATGAGTATCAGCCGCGTCGCGGACGTGTGAAATCTGGAGCACACAGCGCAAACGGCTCACAGACAGGCTCCGAGGAAGGCAAGGAGGAGGAGGGCGAGAAGGAGGAGGACGAGAAGGAGGAGGACGAGGAGGAGGACGAGGACGAGGACGACGAGGACGACGAGGACGACGAGGACGACGAGGACGACGAGGACCAGGACCAGGACCAGGAGGATGGCGAGGAGGAGGACGGCAAGGAGGAACGAGACGTTGACCGCTTAGCGAAGGCTGAGGACTCAGGAGCGGAGGGCGACGACGAAAGCCAAGAGGAGGAAGGCGCAGGAGAGGATGTTGTGCAGACGGACGTCAAGGGGAAAGCGAGGGCTCACTCGCCTGGAACAGATAGCAGTAAGTTCACCCGCACGCGTAGTTATCCCGTCCCTTGCTCACATGTTCAGTTCTGAACGGATCTCCGCCAATGCCTAAGTTGAGGGCGCGGTTGCCCCCCCGGCCTACCCCTTCAGATGACTCTTACGAAGGTGAGCTGTCTGCCCGCTACTTTTCTGTCAAGATACTCACGCAACTTCAGATACCCCTCCAGCACCGAAGAAGACAAAGCGGCAGCTTGCCCGTCTGCCACCTGGTAAGCACTTACAACGGTGTTGCCACCATGTTGCTGACTGTCTCATAGAAACTGGTGCACCCGCCCCGCAAGCCAACATGCCACGGCCGGACTCTTCTCGGACGGGTTCTGGCAAGGCAGCAGTCGATCGCCCTCCAGTTGTCACCCAGCCCCGTTCCAATACTCGCGCCCCCTCTGCGAAGCCTTCTAACGGGAAGCCGATCTTCATGATTCAGGTCGATCGAGTGAAGAAGTAGATACTTAGAATCTGTACATTCCTCGCTACACACGGTGGCTACAGTATCTCCTCGCCCACGAAGGATGGCGCCAGGTGGAGACTCAGCTTGGCTATCCGTCTCTCCCCCTCAGCGCAATTCCAGTCGTTCAGCTCCATCTCTAGGGGGTCCCTGGGATAACGAAGCCGGGGCCCGCACCTGTCCAGCCAATTCCAGTCCCAAGGGGTGAAGATTTGCCCCTCCGGGTCGGGAACTACGAGAAGCTCGCGCCACGAAGACGAGGGGTCCAACACGGCCATCAGGCAACCTCGGTCTCCCCAGTAGCGCAAGTTGCAGCCGCACACGTAGAGCTGTCTGACACATGGGAGGTAAGGGGAACAGTGGGGGCAATCGACGTCGTGCTCACACACTGCGGTCGGTCTTGGGAAGATGAAGTCGCGTGGTTCCCAGGAGAAGCGGAAACCTCCCTTCCTGACGAGCATGATGTTCTTGATGAGCTCAGTGCGGGAGCTCTGTACGGTACCTAAGGCTAGATTGGTATCACGATGGAGTCCCAGCCGACGGAGGGTGAGGAAGGGGTAGGCGCACCCCATGAGAATCGGGGAGAAGAAGCAGAGGAGGGCGGTGTTGCGCAGAGAGCTGATTGCCCCAAGCGGAGTGGGATACGAGCAGCCTACGACTCGGATGTAACGCCTGGAGGCCCCCTTGATCTTGTAGATCGTCGTATGGCGTTGCGGTCGACCCTCGGTCGTCATCTCGCTGAGCCCTCTCCCGTCCCGACCATGTACCTTCACCACGGGCAACGAGGTGCGCACATACTCGTTGAAGGCCTCCTCCGTGCCGTATTTCACTGAGACCTCCAAATCCCTGTCTAGGACGCTCCGGTCGCGCAGGAAGAGTGCAAGCGCGGCTTGGCTGCTCACCACGGCTGCGTAGGAGACGAGGTCGTCCAAGAACTGATCTGGCGCAGGGAGATAGTGGCCGACGATCCGTCGCATATCCACCCGTATCTCCGAGTCGGCAAGCTGTTTCATGCGGCGAGACACGAGGCGACATCGCAGGAGGGACAGAATGTCCAGGTTGGCGAGGATGAGGAGTAGGACGCAAGGCGGGAGGCTGTTTGAACATATGCGTCAGAGACCGGACGGTGTACCCTCAAAGGATGCTCACGGTGGCATGTTGCTGCAAGGTGCTGTTTTGCGTGGTTATGGTCAAAGGGCCGATGTGGGACGGGGCAGCGAATCAAGCCAACCGTTCCCCGAAGCTAAACACGGGTGTCAGTTCCGACTGGAATAACACTCCACACCGCGGAAAAAGTTTTGTTTTCCTTCCTCGTGTTCAGAGATATGCGGGTCTTACCGGCATAGTGCCGACAGCGCCCTGGTTGGCTCCGCAACCTCTGGATCTAGAGTGGAGAACGGCGTAGCTTCTCAGAGCCACCCATGTTCAGGCATCCATTGGGGTCGTCTACGTACATACAAGCAAGGCGAACGGCGCCGGGACGTTATACTAGAAGCGATCGGGGACTAGTTGTACTTGGGTAGGGGCCAGGTCCTGCGGTGGCGTTGTGACCTCCGGCAGGGCCTTGCTGAACTGCAGACGTCGTCGTGCCCGAGGTGGCGTGGTGACCTCCTCGGCGGCGTTTGCGGTCAATAATCCTTGCTCACGGTGACGTGGTGGTCTCCATGGGCTGGATGTGCTGCCTCGGGTGACGTGGTGGTCTCCGCGGGCACTAACCGACCCAAAGGGCACTTTCCAAGAGTCGCGGGGCACTCTGAGTCGAGAACTTGGACGGCTCGAGGCGGGGGGAGGGGGGAAACACTGATCCCTAAGTGCGACTCACCAAATGAAGGATCCCGTCCCTGCCCCTGCCTGCCAGTTACGCACTGCTCTCATCCTCTTACTGGTGGCTATTCGGTCGTCTTGCTACACTGAGGCACCATCAGCGTGGCACTTACACACTGCATGCTGTCGGACGTACCATAGAAAGCAGTCGTTCGGCCCACAGAGGGCTACCGGCGGGGCGGGAGTGTAGGTCCCTGACGGTGTGGGTCAAGGGGGGTGGGGTGCATGCTGACGCTAAGTCTGAGTCTCGCTGACCTCTATGTAGCCATGACAGCGTCGGCGGCCGCACGGTCCGCCGTCTTTCCGCTTGCGAGCAGATTGTGGATCTTCTGCGGAGCAATCAGAACACGTCGTGAGCGCCACGGGCCCATGTTGCACCGGCTCATCACTGTTCAAGTTCTGGTGAAAACACGGGGATGCCACCCGAAGACGCCGACGACCGCTGTGTTTCGAGGACGCGCCAGGACGTGCTGTTGACGCATCTTCGTATCGTCACGGCAGCGTAGAAGCTTGAGGTCAGACGTTGATGACAGGCCGTGGTTGTTGAACTGGAGCAAGGGAAGGAGAGAGCAGACACTAGAGGGAAAGAGCGTGCTTGGCGCGTTGTGTGAGGGCCGAGGTGGCTGTGCAGATTGAGATCGATGCACCCGCATGCGCCTGTCGCGTAACTAAATCAGCGCTCCTCTGCCTAAATTACAACCCGTCCTGCGCAGCATCCTTACTGCGTGTCCTGCCAGCCAAGACCGCAAGGGAGGCCTCGTCTTATCTGCTGCACTACGATGCTTATCGTGCTTTTGTTTGGCAGTACTATGTCATGCCATTTTGGTGTGTCGACTCGTACTTCATGGCCAGTGAGCATGGATGGGCAAGAAGGGCTAGACGTCGGCGCAACAGCCTCAGAGCACAGCGACTCGGGCATGGACGCAGGTGGATGGTGAACTGGGGTCAGGAACGCGCCGGAGCCATGCCTTGCCGATCCGTAACCGGCAGAAGAGCAGACGAGCCTTATCATGGCTGCGAGGTGGCTGTGCAGATAAGGATCTGCTAACAAACCTGCGCGATTCGCCGTCGCTACTGACTCCTGCTAAACCCCAACACCCTAGCCTTGTTCATACTGCGCTTCCACCAGCCCGTGCGTCCTCCTAGGACACTATCCATGTTTCTGCCCCTGGGAGAGAAGGTGAAACCAACGAGCGATCATGTACACATGATCGCTCTTTGGATCACACCCCAGTGAGTTCAGGGGAGATCGGCCTATGTCAGATTGGTTGAGCCTCCGGATATTCCTACGCCCCACAAGCTGACCAAACAGTGACTAGGCCCACGTCGAACGCACCCTCGATCCCGTGTCAGGGCTGACGTCATCCTCGACAAAGCAGCGCTGAACTGTGTTGCACAAGGCATCTCTCGGCGTCCCGAGCTCCCGGCCGAACTGCGGTCTTGGCCAGGACCACACGCAACCCAGGCCCTCTCTCTGAGAGGATATCGGCGCCCCGCGACATCTTCGCGGGACCACAATCCACGCCGTCTGACGTGTATCACCCTGCGCCCGAAACAACCTAGCTAGCCATGGCTCACTTCGACCTGCACGGCGCATACTACCCAGTGGCGGAACCGGAAGTGCCACCAGGCCGCGTTACGATCCGCCTGTCGCGTGTGCCCGAGGATTCGCTCCGCGATCCTGCTGAAGCTCTTCACGTCAATGTTCAATCCTCTGGCATGGAATACACGGTAAGTACCACTCAAGCTCGACCGATTGAAATTTGGCCCGCGGCCCAGACGTTAAACTCTCGCCCAGCTTTCCATACCTCTCGATCTGGAGGAAATGCGTCGGGCGCAGCGACCAGTTATACGGTTTTGGCGCGATGTACTGCACTCAGACTTCTTCATGGCTCTAACGGTTCAGCAAGTACGCACCCTTGTCACCGCCGTCGGCTCCATGCTGTTCTTCTCCACTGCGGAGGATAGCGAGCAGATGTCCGCACTATGGGAAGAATTCAAGGTTGTCGCCGCTATCGCCGCCCAGGATATCGCCAGCGTACGCCCGGAGGATCGGAGCGAGAGACTACTCGTCCCAATGTTCATTTGGGCTGTGACGCGCCACCGAGTACGTTTGGCCGCCCTGCGATCTGTGCGCATGCAACAAGTTGACCTGACGATCGAGTAGGACGTTCTGGACCTCCCCGTTCGTTGCATGCGCCCGAGAGGCCTCCAGGGACGCATCGCGCAGGGTCCATCGTTTGGCCTCGGAGGTACTACCACAGGCTCGGAGCCGTCTAGTTAGATGTACTATGTATACTAGATAACCAAGCTCGTACGCTTCTGGCTCTTCTCTCAAGGGCGCGGGGAACGCGTTTGGCCGCTGGCCCGAGGGAGAGGGACCTGCATTCAAGTTGTGTGCACTTGCGATCCGCGGGCTAGGCCGCACGATCGTTTGCAGCTTGGTACCTGTGCAGGGATGCGCGGACCAGTGTTTACGAAACACCAAACGCGCATGCTGTTTGCCCTGTTCCAACCCGTGCTCCACTCTCTCAGCTGCTTTCACCACGCTGCAACTTTCCCTCCTCCGGGGTATCGACTCTCAGCCCGCCGCTAACGTATCAGCTATCTCGAGTACCACGGCAGACCAGGAAGAACGGCCGATGTCAGTCAGTCGGAAAGAGATAGAGGGGATATTAGGTATGGGAAACCGCCGTCTCCGAGGCTGCTCTAACCTCTTTCTTCGTTCGTCGCTGTCAGACTGGCAGGCGACCTCATTCGACGCTACGGGGTGTCGACCTGCAGATAGCGTGGTAGTGTGTCCAGAATCTCGTGAGGCAGCAACCGCGAGTGTGCAAGGTGAGTACAGCGGACGACCATTCTTCCCGGTATGCGGCACATCCTCATCTTGCGCCGCAGCCCGGTTTGCTCTGGCACGTCGCGGGCGTAGAGATGTCCTTCCTGCGGTCATGCAGATCCTCGCTCGAATGCTGGACCAGCGCACGTTGCAGGGTCTTTTCCAGAGTCACATCTTGCTGTGGGATGTCGCCGAGCTGCTGAACCGACTCGACATTCCCCCCGGGACCACACTGCTGTTACTCGGGAGTTGGCGGGTACACGCCATGTAACGGCCGAACTATATGATAGCGCATGTACATGGACGAAATACAAGACGACGATCACGCTTTTGAGAGCTCATAGCCCCTCGATTTCACTAAGCCTGCGGGCGATGAGGTCTCTAAGTGACTACAACGGCTGCGGCTTACGGTCGTCCAGGTCGTCTCGCAGGACGGCTGACGTTCAACTTAGGTAATACAACCCATCGAACTTCCACTTGCCTGCACAAAACGACCTTTGATCAGTACGTGCACGAGTGCCCTGACCAAGAACTCACGCGCTTGGTTCCTACCGGTGAATGGAACTACGTTCTGATCTTCAGGATGCCTCGAGACGTCGCGCGACTTCGGCCTTTCGTCGACAACAATGTCTCCGATAGCCTCCGTAGGATATGTGTGGGCGATCCGAACCGACGGGGCACCCTCCTCCGGTGTGGGCGAGACGGAGCGCTGTACGACAGACAGTACGCGATCGGGGGCTGCATCGCACGGCGTTGTGTGTGCACGCTGTGCCTTCGGCAGCTCTGGATCTGCATGATGGTCCGTGGGTGTGAGTGCTGATCGTGACAGACCAATCACGTAGGTGCTCACCGGACAACTCTCGCTTCATGCCTTTGACCTGGCCGGGGCCTGACCCGTAACTCAATTGTACACCTGCTCCTTGTTGAGCTCGCTCGGTTGCGCACTGATCTGCGAGCGGCGGGAGAGATTCCAACGCCTCTGTGTCGCGTGCACGTGCCGGGCCAGTCAGCAATCATCGTAAGAAACAGATATGGGGAGGCACAGTAAGCGTCGAGAGCATACGGGAGTGGCACAAGCTCACCAAACTTCAAAGCCCCGACCGGTTTGGGCGCGGAGTGAGTATCTGTGCAAACATGGAAGTGTTCAGCACCTGGCTTGGCCAGCCACGCCCAGTTATCTTGAACGTACACGAAAAACAGGTGCATACCTGTCAACATTACTGCCGGGCTAGGTGGTGCCGGCGACAGGCCTGGCAGCTCCTCCTGTGTGAAATGATGAGTGAGCTGCGCGAACTTGGGACCTAGAACAAGTTCCTACGAACCCGGCGGTGTGAGGTATTCCAGGGTTGGAGAGCGTGCGACGGCTTGAACGTAAGATGGATCAGCGCGCAAACAGGAAGCACATACTGTGATATAGAGTACTTACGAGCAGGGTGGTGCGATATATCGACGTTCGGCTCAGCGACTGAGTCAGGCTCTGGCATGGAGAGATTGAGGTCGTGAAGTCTGTCGCGACAAAAGTCAACGTCTCAGAGGAGCAGACGAGAAGGTTGAGGAGGCGCCAGGTGACGTCAAGCCGAGACGCAGCCTCCAAGCGGCAGGAGGTGATGGAGTTTACTATAGCTGGGCCACGCCGCCATGAATGTACAAGCGGCCAGGGCATTTGCGGCCAGTAGACTATACATACAGAGGAATAGGACTGTTCCAGTGAAAATGCGGCAAGGCCGCACACTACACCCTGCTCATTGCGTGCCTAAGGCTCCTTCTGGCTACGTACATGCCTGGCGCTGAGATGCGACGCTACATACAGGGGGTCCGAAACGCTGCGCAGTGGCAATAAGGGTCCCTGGGGTGGCGTACGGTCGCCCCCAGATATCTGCCCAGGGCGGGCCCGGGTGGCGTTGTGGCCTCCGCGGGGCGTGTCGCCGTCGCATTGGGAATGCACGCGGTGGCGTGGTGACCTCCCGATGCCTAATCGGGGTGCCCCGGGTGACGTGGTGGTCTCCGCGGGTGCTGCCGCAATCGAACGGGGTGGAGCACTCAAAGTCGAGGACTTGGACGACTGAGGCGGGGGTAGGGAAGACGTCGCAAAGCAGCACTCACCCGGTCCCTGTACCTCAATCCTGTTCCTAGGGAACGCCGTCCACACCGTCTACGACTTCCATCCGGCCTACCCCCGTGCGTTCGCACGTACGCGCCCTCGTCGTACCCGTGGAATCGTGTGGCGGTCGCTAAGCCGCTGTTAGCTGAATCATGCGGGACTTTGAGATTGAACACGTACGGCGTCAGCTCGCGAGCTTGAGCGTGGGCGTAGGTGAGAGGTCTGCGCTGGGTGTATGCAGGTACCGCGAACGGGCGAGACACCTACTTATATCCTCAGGTGCCGTGGTCTCGGGCCAGTGCGACTGTCGGGCCCGTTGGCCGGCTGGGTGAGCCGCGGTCGTGTGGTGAGGTATAAGTATTGAGACTGGGCGAGAGCACCCTTGCAGCCTCCATGCCGGTGTGTTCATGCCAGTTGGTAGCCCACAAGACTTCTGCTTACCAGTGGTGGGCGGAGGCAGGCAGAGAACAGTACAATGGAGAGGGTTTTGGGAGGAGACAGGCTGCGTTGGGGTGGCCGGCACGGCGCCTCACGACAGCGGTGGCTGTGTAGATTCAGATCGATGCCCTCGGGTGCGCTTATCGCGTACCCCAATCAGTACCGTGACACTGCAAGGTCAAACCCCATCCGCCCTCACACCGACTCCCGCACTATTCTGGCCAACGAACGCTGAGGCGCGACGGAGAGTTTTACTTACTGTGTATCCACCGGCCCATGTGAAATGGGCAGAAAGTCGCCCTCTAGTATGGTGTGTGCCAAACTCTAGCTCTGCGCCACGATCTGATCCTGGAGGCTGACGTCGACCCCCAGAAAATTCTGATAGCGTTCCACGCACACCGTTCGGAAGCGGTCATCGTCGTCTTTGACGACAGGGTGCTGCCCAGGCTGCGGATGCCAAGCAATCCCTGATCGTGTAGTAGGCAATATTCTTTACCAGCAGCACCACCGCGCACCTTGCGATTGCGCGAGCCCTCATCGGACCGCGTCCACGCTGATGTGCTGTCACACATTTGTCAGGCCGATGCAGTCACAGGGTCGAAGGGCTCCGAAGTACTACTCGCCCGCCGTCCTTCGCGATACTCCCCCACGTCTTCCTTGAACTTCGAATCCGGTTTCAAACAAAGGAATCCACAAGTACAGCATGGAACGTCTGCGCGAGAAGACCGGGCCTAGTGAGAGCACCGTCGGCATGCCTACATTGGAACCTGCTCACGTGCCTGACTTGATACTTCAGAGGCGACGGCGCACGGGCGAACCAAGGCTCAAAATGCACCAGGCCGCGGCGGTCACATCTCGACTAGCAGTGAGTGACGACGCTGCTACAGCACTCCTCGCCGCCACCTAACGACGTAATTCATCTCGAATTCAGCCAGACGGCGCTCCTACGCCGAAGTGCTTGTGGAAAGCAACTCTGCGAACACTCGTCTTCCCCCAAGAGCCGACACCACGCTCGCGGTCCAACGCACCTCAGTCAGCTCGATCGCGTGTCAACCCAGGAAAAGGTCGCTATCCTTTGGGTCTGGTGAGTGATTCACTTGCATTTTAAACCACTCTTCTCCTCTGCGTCCGAATCCATCCGCTCGCTGCCATGCTTCACTCGCTTGCTGGGTCTTCCCACCTGACGTTACAGTCCATAGGTCTATACAGACGACGTGAGCTAACTCCCTTGTATCCCTCCAGATGACTCAGACACGCCTCTGGCCTTGAGAGTACGCACTAGTTACGGTGAGAGAAACGGTCCGGCTCGAGTATGCACGAAATCTGATTGACACCGTCCTAGGGCCCACGACACGCGCGGCTGCCCGGAAAGAACAGGAGATATCGCCTCCCGTCCGGCTTAGTACTTCCCTTCTGGACCTTGCAATCTCGGCCGAGCGCCGTGCAGCCACGTCGCAGCAATCTCAAGCCCGCAGCGTGCTGCCAGACGACGAAGTCGATAACCCACCCACGGTCGTATATCAGCCGGCGCGGCCGAACTCAAGCAATCTCATCCCGTACGTCGAGATACCCAACGGCGGGCACACGAGAGGGGGCAGTCAGCCGCGACTACACGGGCAAGTATCCTCCGCACCGCGAGAGCGGGAGCACACTTCACCTCATCGACGCGCTGGCGGCCACATGGGCTCACACTCACGTTCGGTGCGAGGTGGACCTTCCACTGGACGCGGTGGCAAGATGTACGTCGAGATACGGACGAGGACTCGAGATCAGATCCGAAGTGCAGAGAAGAGACGCAAGGCGAGACAAGAACGAGATGCTAAGGACTTCGAAGAGCACGGTGGCCTCCGCCGTCACGACGGACCCGCGGTTTTCCGTATCCTCCGCGAGGCCGAGCCCATCGAGTTGGATGTCTCCCTGGACTTTGACGTGAGCGACAAGGAAGGACGCACGTTCCCAGTTGCGACCACTGGATGGACTGGAGCGAGGGTCACGCACACCGAGGAGGAGATGGAGGATCACGACCTGGATTGGTTCTTGCAGCGTGGATTCACATACCGTGAAACCGATCGAAGGTACGTCAGTGTCGTGTGACGTTGTCGGCGGTAGCTCAGAAGCCGTGCAGGTACCCGTTCTGCCTGCTTGATCCTCAAAACCGCAATGTTGTCACCTTTGCCTCTGAACCGCCCGACGACCCGACGTGGATGGACAACCACGACAGAGTGGTCGAGCTGTTTGAAGAGGCCAAGAAGAACGCGACGGTTCCTGCTCGTTCGTCCAACCGCCGGGGAACATGGGCCGCTAATGTGGGCTATTCAGTGGGCGGTGGGCAAACGGTGCGTATGCCGTCTCCTCGTGTGCGAACATTTGTTGAGTTGGTCCGCAGGCCCCGGCGAATATAGCACTAGGCGCCAACGAGGAGGTTGTGGAAAAACTACGGAACACCGACGAAATCCGCAGGATCGCTCTGTTCATGGACAGTAAGTGTCGTTCTGAGACGGCGGTGTCAGCGCTGAAACCCTGTGTGCAGGATGTTTCATGACGTACCAGCGGCCGATGTACAAGTACTACGAAGAAAATATGGGTCGCCTTCGTCGTGCAGATCCCAGCCTGCGTGCCAACTGGGAGCCATGCGTGTTCGCCGCAGCGACCTTCAACCTAGGCCCTCGTTCAGTAGCCCGCATACACACCGACGACAAGAACTTCGCACCGGGCTGGTGCGGTGTCATGGCTTTGGGGAACTTCGACTACAGAAAGGGCGGTCATATGGTCCTTTGGGACCTGAAGTTGGTTATCGAATTCCCGCCAGGAACGGTGATGTTCATTCCTTCTGCCATACTCCGCCACTCTAACACCACCATCAGCGAGCATGAGAAGCGGATGTCGTTCACGCAGTTTACGGCCGGCGGGCTCTTTCGATGGGTAGACTGTGGGATGCAGACCCAGAAGAACTTCTTTGCTAAGGGCGGGCGACACGAGAAGTCTGGAACTGAACGATGGATGGAGGGCATCGGGAGGTTCACGACCTGGGATGCATTGATGAAGCAGGTTTACGATGTTTGATTCTTGGACCTCCTGTAACTAGTCAGGGTGCCTACCGACGTGCTGCCGTCCACGTTCCCCTTGCCATTCCTGTCTGAAAACGGCTCGGTTGCGCACGAACAGCGCCCGAGCCGCCTGGCTACTGACGACTGCACCGTACAGCACAAGCGCGGCCAGGAAGTCATCCTGCTCTAGGAGGTAGTGACCGACACTGGCATCCCTACTGATATGGCTACGTACATACATGCAGTCGGCTTGCGCCGTGTCTCTGGACTAGGTTGAGATGGAGGTATATAGGGATTGAGAGCGGCTCATACAGACTCTGGGGTGGTGGGGTGGCCTTCCCAGACGGTCGCTCAGGGACGACGCAGCCGGGCCTGAGGTGGCGTGGTGGCCTGCTGACCGGCGTGAAAAGTGCCGGTACTGCGCCCACGGTGATGTTGTGCTCTCCATGGGCTCAGAAGCGAGACCCGCGGTGGTGTGGTGGCCTCCGCGGGCGATAAGGTGGTGCTAGACCGGCATTCACGGCGTTGCGAGGCACTCAGGTCGAGGATTTGGACAACTGAGGCAGGGGAGGGGTGGGGTGCACATATCCGGATGCGTACCTTGAGTGTGCCCCTATTCCCTACGTTTCCTTACGGGACAGCAGTGTCCTCACCATCTCCAACCTTGCGTCCTTGAACACCGAAAAGCCTGGCCTGTGCGGTAGCGATGGTACACACGACAGGACGAAGATTGGAAACGAAACTCACCGACTTATGGCCCTTTATGCACCGGGGATGCATCCGGCCACGTTGCCCTCCTCCGATGTCCTCTCCCAATCAGCGAACTGGTGTGCACCTGGTGTATATGGGTCGACGACATCGAAGGACTCTTGAGAACGTGCCAGCTGTCGAGGCGATTTGACTACCGCAGAGACCGGTATCGGCTAGAGTGTGATGCCCCGGTAGCGACTGGAACCTAGCGACAGACATGAGGTATGCGTAGCGAAGGAGGTCAGATGTAGGCGGCAGTGAGAGAGGCCCTTAGACGCGCCACTGCGAAACGTTCGCGCGGAGTCAACTTTCTCGCGCGTCCGCCACGCGCGCCTTGCCCATGACTTCCTGGACCGTCGCGCACGGCTTTCAAAAGGTGGAACTATCTGGGGAGTACTCTCAATCTCAAGGTATATCGAACTTCGTTCCCATAACTGACAACACTCTCATATGCCAACGTGCTAGCGAATCCCAGGATGCTCAGCGGTGAGTCACAGCCTCGGAGAACGCACGCGCCGACTCAGAACGAACTGACCTGGCGGATCAGGGACGACGGACACGTCTGTCACAGCAACATTTGCGGAGCCAGCGCTGGCAGGTTAGTTGTCTTGACGATCAGTTCGCCCTGTGCCTATGCCAGCAAGACAACAGTGACTGATGCTGTTGCGGCAGGCCCAGACGGCGAGGGAACAGGGCACCAATCCTCCGCCAAACTGCAAGATGCCACTGTCATATCGCCGCACAGTTGTCCCACCAGTATCGCTGAACCCTGCGACCACGACGGCATGTGCCACTGCAAGGAAGGACGGCCCGTGTGGGTCTACGTCAACTACGTTCCTACGTGCTGCGCCGAAAGCGGTGCTGAAGGAGTCGAGGTGGTTGTCCTCGCCGAGGGCATAGAGAGCCTCACGGTGCGCACAATCCTCTGCACTCATGCGCAGATCACACCTCTCACATCCGCTTGCCGGCAGCTCGTAATTCCCAGGTCTATTCAGCATATCAAAGCCGGTGTGCACGATGTGCACGATGTCTGGGGACGCTACTTGCGTGAGAACCTCCTCGAGTCGAGCACTCCGCGACAAGCTCGCATGTTCATTGCTGCAGTGGGGAGCATGCTGTACTTCTCATCCAACCATTCAGAGTGCACGGATGCTCTGTGGGCCCAATTCGACGCCGCGCTGGCTGACGTGGTCTCGTTCAGCAAGGCCTTCAAGTTGGAAGACCGCACGGAGCGGCTGCTTGTGCCGTTACTTCTGTGGGCGATCACGCGATGCCAGGTGAGTACCCGCATGTCACGACGATAAAGCAAATGTTAACGTTACCCCCTTCATGACATTCAGCTTGCGATTGTTTTGCCTGCCACATACTTCCATCCTGGCCAATCGTACACGGAGCATTTGGACATGTAGTTGGGTGGAACGGGTTGTCTCGGTCGTGGTAACCTTGGAGATATGTGTAGTAATCACATCGTCGATAACAGGGTCCTGCATGCCATGAAAGAAGAGCATAGTACCGACTGAGAAAGTCCTGTGTATATCTCTCCGAGAACCACCCCTCCCTCAGGCTACTCCCGAGGAAGCCGCAGCTCCTCGATGGGCACAAGGCGGGGACGTGCTCCACGCCTGTATAATACCCCAACTTGCCACTCGTTATGGATGGCGATCATTTCATCAAGAAAAAAGTTGTAGTTGTCCTGTTGCATCTCCCGAACGATCGACTGGAACTGTCCAAACCAGACGTTCGCCTGTTCCGCGGCAGACGAGTTGAACAGCCACTCATGAAGAGCATTGTAGAGCTCCGGGAAGGTGGCCGGGTTACAGTTCAGCTTGCAGAACTCGTCGGTATCCTTGTGCTTAGTGACTGCGTGGAAGACGTCGACAGGGAGGCCCATACCTTCCAGTCGGGTCTCTTGGCTGGCGAGGATATGTTTGAGAAGGATGCAGTTGTTGTCGAAGAAGCAGAAGGACGGCCGCGCGCGGGGGTAGTGAGAAGGGAAGGTAGCGGCTAGGAAGCGCTGCGGCTAGAAGGTGAGCAGAAGTAAGGGCAGCGGTGAGAGTGAGTACGCACTATGCAGTTTGAGGGAGACTCGGCGGTGTAGAAAGTTGCGCGAGAGACGATAACACCACAGCACCTCACAATGAGTTGTTCGTTGTGCGTCCAGGCCCGTATACCGTTCCATGACAGCGCTTCCTCCTTTGAAGCTGTATTGGCCTCAACATCTTCGACGTCCTCGACGGTGGCCTTGTTTTTGCCCCGTGAGGACTTTGGCGCGGGCGGGGCTTGTGAGATATTCCCGTCGGGTGTCTGAGAGGTAGGAGGCAGGGCGGGAGGAGGATTGTGTGGTGGTGGTAGATGTGGTGGATGCGGATGGTCCTCAGATGCAGCGGCCGTGTCCGCGGGTTGCGGAACCTGGGAACGTGATGCGGGAGGATGCGGCTGGGCGGAGCCTGTGCTAGTGTCGCTGGGGAGCAGGTGGCTGTCACATGGATGATCGGCGGGAGGTGCAGGGGACTCCGCGCATGGTGCATCACGGGCACAAGAAGGCAAGGAGGAGGCTGGCAGTGAGAGAGGCCCTGCAGGTGTCTCAATGGAATCCTGGTTGGCGGGCGCGAGGAGCGCGATGTCAGGATGATTGTCATTGACGGTGTGCGTGTCCGCGGGGTCCTGCAAGGCTCGCGCCACCTCAGCCTCATCAAGGAAGTAGTCATCTTCGGGAGGGACAGGCTGGGCGTCCACAAACGGTGGCGTGGCAGCGTCCTTGCCCTCCATGCGCCTCCTGAGACGGAATATGGCCTGGCCGCGCTCACGTTGACGCAGCTCGAAGGCCCGATGCCGCTGTGTAGAGCAGGTGCGCATGCCGTCCGAGCATGGGCGAGTGCAGCCGGTTATGGCACACTCGTTCGCCATGTGCGCATGAGTCTCGCAGAAGCGATCTCGCGGTGACTTCAAGCGTCCCAGACAGTGCCGCACGTTGCAGCGAGGGTGACCGACGGTTACGCCGTCCATGACACAGGCGCTCAGACGAGCTAACAGGAAGCAAGGTTGGGTAAGCAGGATGCCTAACTGATTGGAACAAGTCGACTTACTCCTTGGCTTAGAGGGATCGTCGGGAATGTTGATCTTTTCGCACTCGTCGCATGCATGCGCCCACTGCAGCTGACCAGTCCCAGCCATACGAACATTTCGCAGGGTGAGTGCAGCCCGGAAACGCTCTGACTGCTTCCCCTTGTGTGGCAAGCACAAGGTTTCTGAGCGGCGCGAGGAGTCGAGCATGAGCGCATGGAGGTAGAACGCGCTCCAGACGTGGTCGCTGTCCAGGCCATGGGCGTGCTTGATGTCGCCGGACAGTGCGAGGTTGTAGATGCGAGCCACAGTGTCCCCAGACGCACTAAGTAACAGGAAGCCTCTATGAGTTTCAGAACCGCGGCGATCTGAGTGCGCATGAACACACTGTGCGAAAGCCATCTGCGCACGAACCAGCGACATAAAATCCGAGTCGATATAGTAATGTTCGGCGGCCTCAACGACATCCGACACGCCGTGGTGATACCGCCGGACGGAGAGGGGAGAATCTGCCTGGGTGACGGAATAGTTGGGACGGTAGGTGGTCTTGCAAGCTGGATTCATGTAGAAAGGGGTCAACGAGGAGGCACGCATGACATGATGTGATAGATCCGCACCTTTGCAATACAGAGTCACGATACGAACAGGCAGCACCCCGCGTTGGACCGTGAATAGATGGGCAAGGAAGGGCTTGTGCGTGCTCTGGAGCGGCTTGCCACGGTCTTTGCACGCTGCGGTCGTGCAAACGCGATGGGGCGAAGTGAGTATTTCTGCACCTGCAAACAGAGTGAGCGACGTCGTCCTGGATGCCGTCGAGCCAGCACTGCAGAGGGAGGCTTACCAACTGGCTGCGTAGTTGCTAGCGTCGATAAATCCTTGTCCAGCGCGGCAGGGTCAGGAAAGAGGTCGTGGGAGGGCTGGTGGAGGGCTGTGTGCCCAAAGACATCCCATAGAGCATCAACGTCGTTCAGAGACAGGTGCAGAATGTGTGCGAGAGAGTGGCGGACTGGGTCAGGAAGCATGGGAGTGCTGACCGTCCTGCGGGGGGCACTCAACAAGATCAACGGTGTGAGCCGCGATACCGCGGCGAAGAACTTGCTTAGTTGGACATATTGAAGGCTGGCAGAGAGCCGGGGATCCAGGGTATCAAGGAGAGATACGACCTCTTGAATAAGGAGCATGGTGGCGGCAAGGAAGGACTTAGGGAGGGCTCACGTCGTGGGCTGATGGCATGAAGGCGTAGCGCTGCGCAGCAGCGGACTCTGATGCAGTTGTAAACCTGGGACTTACTTACTAGTCTTAACTATATAATGCATAGAAGTGCACTGCCCTACTAGGGCACGTCAAGAGGCTCCAATGTAGATATTATGAAGCAGGAAGGGCGCACTCACCAGAACAGTAGAAGTGCCGCATATCTGCAGTGATGCGACAGCGGAAGCATGAAAAATATACCTGGCGGCGATGAGTGAGTTCAAGATCACAGACAGTAGCGGCGTGTAGCACAGGACTACACAAGGGTTGCGTCGGCAGAGACCTACCGATCTGCTGAAGCTATGCGGGAGTAAGCCGGCCAGATTGCGACATTCGTACACCGGGCTGCTATGCCATGTATCGCAGTCTGTCGCAGTGCGACAGTACGGCACATAGGAGAATGGGGTGCGTAAGTTATCTATCGCAGTTCCCTGGCATTAATCTACACATCGCTGAAGCAATGCGGCAGAGCTAAGAGGGTGCGGAAGATGTCTGTCGGAATGCTGGAGGTAAGTGTCGCAAGCGGTAGCGCAGAACTGACGCACCTCTGAAGCACTTCGGAAGTCCAAACAGACCTCGGAAGACGTCTGTCGGCTTGCTGGAGACATGTGTCGCAAGCGGGACCACAAGGCAACGCACTACTGCAGCACCGAGGAAGTCATAGTGCATTGCGGAAGACATCTGCCGGCATGCTTGAGGTAAGTGTCGCAATAGTGGAGCACAACTGCAGAGGTGAGGCACTTACCTAGTAATGCGGAACTTATGTATCGGTATGCTCAAGGGCAAGTGCCGCAACGCTGAAGCGATCGGGCACTTACAATGAAGTGCGAAAGATATGTACCTAAATACTTCAGATAAGTACCGCGGACGTACCGCATCACCGACGCACCACTGACGCGAGAGCAGCAATGCGATACAGGATCGGAACATACCTTACGGATATCTGCCGCATTGCTTGAGTGACCCAGCCGAGGGCGGAAGACAGGAATGGAGATGCGGGAGTAACTATCGCATTGCGGGAGAAAGAGGCTACTGCGATAGAACAGAGGGGTAGAGCTCATGATAACTACCGAGATGCGGGAGAACGCCTGCCGCACTGCTGCAGCAGGCGAAGTTGGACTTATGGGATGAGTAGGGGAGGAGAAGAGCCGCGTACAGACGGGCGCCTCGGCTATATGGCGCCTATCACCATCACTCGGCTAATGTCTTGGCGTCTGGACTGTCCGCCAGACAGTCCAGACATCTCTCCACAGCCCAACTGTTCTCCTCGCGTCCGTTCTCCGCCACTTTGCTCGTCGTCCTGTCTTCCGTCCTCATCGTCTCCGACTATCTTGTAGCTGTTTTCTCAACCACCTGCGCTGCCAGACAATGCCGACAAAGGAGGAGCTTTTGACCCAGGCGCAAGCTGCCTCGGACCCGCGGAAGGCGGAGACACTCTACAAGGAGATCCTAGGTAAGCAGCGAAAACCAGGGTGGTGGAGGACTTTAGGACTCAACGTACTGGCAGTGTCACCAATTGACGAACATGCACCGGTGGAGGAGCGGGAGGCAGCGCTTCGCCATCAGGAGACTGCGCTCGTGAAGCTCGGAGAGCTCTATCGGGACCAGAAGTACGTCCAAGGTCACCGTGTCTGCGATAGTTCGTATACGCTTGCTAACACTCGGCTTTAAGGAATGCGAAGGGTCTTGCTGAAGTTATCACGCTCTCGCGCTCCTTCGTGTCATCCACCGCGAAGGCCAAGACCGCGAAGCTCAGTACGTGCCCGGTCTCTCTTCTCTTCCGAGTCGCAGTGCTGACAGGCCCTCTCAGTCCGGACGCTTCTCGACTACTTCAACTCCATCCCAGATAGCCAGAACACCCAGATGGAGGTATTGAAGGAGAATATCGAGTGGGCCAAGCGCGAAAAGCGGATATTCCTCAAGCACAGCCTTGAGACGCGACTCGTCGGCCTGTGAGTGTATCGTGCGGCAGCATGCTATACATTGCTGACTCTCTTGCGTGCAGTCAACTCGACACACAACAGTACAAGCCCGCGCTCGCCCTCATTGAATCGCTCCTCACCGAGCTGAAGCGGCTAGACGACAAGATGGTGCTCACGGAGGTCCACTTACTGGAGAGTCGCGTATACCGCGGAATCGGAAACCTCGCAAAATCCAAAGTCTGTGACGTCTGCTTCTATCCTCGCGTTCAAAGCTGACTGGCAGTGCCCTAGGCTGCACTGACGTCTGCACGAACAGCCGCGAACGCGATATACTGCCCACCACACCTCCAAGCACGTCTTGACCTCCAGTCCGGCATTCTGCACGCAGAAGACAAGGACTACACCACCGCATACTCCTACTTCTACGAGACCTTCGAGAACCTGAGCACTCAGGACGATCCGAGCGCGCTCGGAGCGCTCAAGTACATGCTCCTCTGCAAGGTTATGCTGAACCTCGTACGTCCTGATCCTAACGATTTGCGTCGTCCATGATGGCTCACGCTCGCCGCTCTCTTCATACAGCCAGAAGACGTCACGTCCCTGCTCTCGATCAAGCTCGCATCCAAGTACGCGCAGCTCCGCGACGTGGAGAGCATGCGCGCCATCGCGCGTGCGCACCAGAAGCGGAACCTCGCAGACTTCGAGAAGGCCCTGAAGGACTACCAGCAGGGTGCGCTACCCCACCCCCGCTTCTGCGTCCGCCCCATCTCCCATGGCTGACACCGCCGCATGCAGAGCTCTCGTCCGACACGACCATCCGCACGCACCTCTCGGCGCTCTATGACACGCTGCTGGAGCAGAACCTGCTCCGGATCGTCGAGCCGTACTCGGTCGTCGAGATCGAGTATGTCGCGCAGCAGGTCGGCCAGGGCAGGCAAGCGGTCGAGCTCAAGTGCGTCTCCCTCTCCTTTCCTCCTCCCGCAGGTCAGTTACTGACACACCTGCTGATTTGCCCCGCAGGCTCTCGCAGATGATCCTCGACAAGGTGTTCCACGGCGTGCTGGACCAGGGACGAGGTTGCCTGCTGATCTTCGAGCAACCCGAGGCGGACGTGAGTGCCTCTATCCCCGCGCATTGGTTTAACTCATCTGACTCGTTTCTGGCTTGTGACAGAGGACATATGGCGCTGCGATCGACACATTGGAGCAGGTGGGCAAGGTGGTGGATTCGTTGTATGCAAAGGTACGGAGCTCCCGCCTGTGATCCTGTGGGAACGCATTCTGACCACGACGCTCTGCGCAGACTGTCAAGCTAGCATAGTTGTCGTTGGTGACTCGTGTATAACATGGACATGACCCTCTTCATCATAGGCCTTGGAGTGCAGAGGCTTGGCGCGGCTGTGATGTCGCACCCGCGAGCGGTGGCTCGGTCTTTGATGTCTGCATGTCGTGCGTTTGACGGCAAGGTTTCAGTAGTCAGTACGCGTACGGTCGACTCGGGCCTTGGTGCGAAGACGGTCACGGCCGGACTGCCCGAAATCTGTCAGCCCGTCAGCCTGCGCACCTTCCTGCGCGTTCAGACTGTCATCGCACATAGGAACAACAGGCGGGTGTCCCTGGCGCCTCCGACTCTATCGGGACGCGACCGGCACAATCCTCCACTGCGACTGAGACAGATCCCTTGCGGTCGGTCGGGACAACCTCCACCTATTGTTGGCGACAGTGAGTCTTATGGCTCGGCCAGTGCGCACGCTGGCATTCCGAATTGCAGTACCTGGGAAAAGTGATCAGTGAAGGTGGTGCGGAGGCCAAATGTTGAATACATGCCATGCATTCTGGCATCTTGCGCACTTCCGAAGTAACGCACTCGTCTTCGCACACCACGAGCACCGATAGAGCGTCACCATGCCTGGGCCCATGTCCACGCGCCCATCGTCGCTATTCCGGCATGCACATCTCAGCGGGCCCCGAACCACGATCGACTCCAGCGTGATGTTTGTGTCCTTCCACCAGTCCACATATTCACGAGAAGACTCCGAGTCGATGCTCCCGTCCGTGTTACCTCCAGGTCTCACATGCTGGATGGATCGGTCATGCAGGGCGTCGAGGTTGTCGAAGTGTTCCACAAAGCTCGCCGACGCTTGGATCCCGTTGAGGTAGTGACAGGCAAGTAGCTTGTGGCCATACTTGTAGGGGTCTCCTCCACGTTGTAGTCTAGCTTCGTGAGCTCTTGTTGAGCCTCAGTGATTCAGCGCTCGTATGTACAGCTGAGGACACCGCATATGTCAGTACGAGTACAGCACGCGTATGCAATGAGAACAGACGGTATTGACACACCTCGAGTTCCCCGAGATTCTGGCTGAGAGTCGTCCCTCTGGAGAGGAAGATGTTCCCAACTTGCGAGTCCAGCATGCGAAGTAGGTCTCGAGCGTCCGGAGGAGCCTCTGCTATGAACGTACTTGCGCAGACCATCGCAGTACAAGGCATTCCTCGTATGGCGAAACACCCTCTATTTTGAGGCCTCGCTCCGCGACTCGCAATGCTGCCTCATGATCCTTGGAGTGCGTGGCGAAAATGACGTTGCGTAGATATGTTGGCCGCTGCGCTGCAAGACCTCGTGTGCGTGACGAGCTGCTAGATCTTGTTGTTGAGTGCGAATGAGGTGCTCGAGCTCCAGAGTATCAGCCTTGTCGCGATGGTCGGGGTCTCCGTGTTCACGAATCGCCTTCGCGGCCGCTGGGATATAATCTAGCCAGGAGGTGAACAGAAGTCCTGCGCGCTCGTAGTCATCCCGCGTAGGGAGATACTTGTCGGAGAAGAGGAACTTGCTCCGGATGAATACGTCGGACAGCTTCGTACCGTACTTGTAGATCGTGGTCCTCTAGGAAGCTCTGCACGACGTCGAAGAAGACGTGATTGCACTCCTCTATCACAGCGTTCTCGCTTTCTCCGGCACCGTCGTTCGAGACCGCGCTGTTTTGGAAGTCCTAATACTTGGAGCTGCTGCCGAGTAGCCAGGGTGAGCGGGGAATGATGACTTCGTCCTTTACTAGGTAGAGATGGCAGAAGAGCCAGAGAACGACACAGCGTATGCCGATGTTGTTGCTTCGGATCGAGACTGCGAGCAGCTCGAGATTCGGCGCGATGTTCTCGATGAACTGCCAAGGATAGGACCGGGCACCAAAAATGAGGATGGGAAGGGCGTGCATGGTCAGCTCATGTGAGGCGGACGCGTCGAGTATAGCGGTGGTCGTGGGCTCGACTATTGCGATGATGGGCATATCTGGACCAAGACCCGTGTCTTTGCCCGTCGGAGAGAACACCGGCTCCAGACAGTGCGACACTGCAGTGACAGCATAATGGGCTTTCTCAGGATCGTTGCGGCCGTAGCGAAGAGCCCAGAGAATGTTGATGATGCTCCGCACGACCTCGGCTTTCACAGTGTCGTCCCCATCATGTTGTGCAACAAAAGAGAGAAGCTGGAGTACGCGTGTCGGATTTGCGAGGGCGGGAATAAGATGCATGCATTTTAATAGTAGACCTGAAAGTGTCGGACCTTCAGGAAAAGTCATGATGATTAGCCCGGGAATCTGCGGACTTACCTCTCTCGAGTAGCTTTTGACACAAGACAGCGTCGGCACACATATCAGTCCACGCAATGGCCACAGCATTGACAATACGCCAATCGTTATGGGAGCGCACGGATTCGTAAAGATCGTCAAGCTTCTGGGCGATTTCTGCGAATCGACCGTGTATTTCCCTAAGACCACTGCGCGTGTGGAGTCCTGTGACCGTCAAGCTTGATGTCAATCTTTCCTGGCATCATAAAACACGGTACAACGCACTCGATATCCCAAGCAATTCGCAGAGTTTTGCTACTGTTGGCCCAAGCTGTAACCCCGCGGTGCTGACGTAAAGATGGAAATAGATATCGCCGCGCGGTGTGTCATGAGCTTTTGGATCTGACTTCTTCCTCCGGGGTGGTGCCATTGCGTCTCTTTGTATTGGAAGCAGGAAGTGAAGCGAGAAAGCTAAAAAATTGAGTCGTGGGGCAAGATGTGTACATGTACTCGGGCTATGAGTGTCGGACCACGAACAAGCGTCGACAAGCGGCAGTGACAAAACGCGTTACGTCACGCAACACTGTACGACACTGTACGACTCGGTGTCTACTCAGCCTATGTCGACCCAGCACAATATTTCGCAGGCCGTACCCATCTGTATCACCGACGAGAGAGAGCACGGCCTAGCACTACCCGGCCTGCAAGTGCGAAATAATTAGCGAGTCACCTGGCAGTCACACTCAATCACCCATTCCGCGCCTTGCACTCGCTCCTGTGATCTGACCAGTGGGACTTCTGGCATCCACCATCGCAGTACCTACAGATAAGTACATCAACCGTCTGCACTCAAGAGGTGTCATGGACATCGGTACTCACCTTGTCTTCCCACAACCGCCACATCTCCTCAGGACTGCACTCGGATTACCGCACCACGAACATCTGTACAACTCATAGCTGCTGGTCTCAACTGGTACATCTTCGCCTGGTGCGTGGCCGCCACATGCATGATGTTCGTGGTCCGCATGTGCGTTATCGTCGATGCTGACGTTCCCGAGCCATTCGGACAGGTCGTCGTCCGATAGCGACGAGGATGTGGCACGCGCAGCTTCCCCGGTGCTGCCGCGCCTGTCAAGCTTGTCGAAGCGTTAAATCAGGGCTCCCCACTCCTTCGCAGCGGGCGTGTAGAGGGTGAGAACCAGCTCGCGCGCGAGATTGAGCTGTGTACGCTTCACCGAGTGGCCGACAAAGTTCATGAAGTCCAGGGACGTCTTGATCTCTCTGCGCGCCGGCTGACCAACGAAAGGTGGCAGGTTTAGCAGCATATCAGCAAGTCAGGCCGAACACTCACGTCTAACTCGCGCAGATCCTCGCTTAGTTCTGGCCCTCGGATGAGAACTGTGAGCAACACATACCAGCCGATCATGCCCAGCATATGACGCGTATCCGGCGGTGCCTCGGAGATGAAGGTCTTCGCGTCCTCCCAAGCGGACATGAGGAACGCCGTCCCCTCGGCACGAGCTGCCATGTCGTCCTCCCTCCCAGTTGCAGGATCCGCATCCCGCGTTCTCCAGCATGGCACGTCGCCCGCCAGAGCATTTGGTTACGAACGAAGGGCGTAATCTTCGGACACTTCAAGCCCTTCTTCACCGCACGAAGGCCATCTTCGACGTCCGCGCCCATGCTGACGATGCAGTAGGCGTACGCGAGTCGCGGATTGCGGTTGATGGCAGCGTATCCCAGCGCGATAGCCTCTGGAAGCCGCTGGCGGATGATGAAGAACTTCATCTCGAGAATGTCGGCTGCGTCCAAGTCCTCCTTGCTCCCCTTCGCTCGGAGCGCTTTCGCGCAAAGCGGCAGCGCATCCGTCCAGCGCGTGAAAGGAGCGTTCCCAAGCTCCTGCGCACCGAACACACGTCCGTTTGCACTCTGCCACCCGCCCTCCGCGATAACGTACTCCGCGCGTTGCGTCAGGTCCTCGAGCTTCTTCCCGAGCGCGTACATGTCGCGGTCCTGCATCGCGCGCATGATGACCTTGGTGTAGACGGCCATGGCCTCGAGCATGACATTGAAGTCTGAACGCTCCGAACCGTAGTCGATGAGGATCTGCCTCAGGTGCGCAGGGGGGCCGGCAGCAGCAGCAGTCATCAGCCGATTGGGGTCAAATACATCGCGTCCTGCTCGCACTCTGCGATCGGGAGTCGAAGGAGTCCCCCGAGCGCTATTGCGCGAACGTTGATGTTCCTGCTTCGCAAGAACACGGCGATGACAGCAGTGAGACCTGGGACGGCCTTGGATTGGGTGGGACAGTGCTGAGGAGCACAGACGAGGAGATTTAGCGAGTGAGTGATCAGGGTGTGAGAGACAGTCGGTTTGCGCAACGCCACCACAGTCGCTGCAAGGACAGACTGTACATCGATTTCCTTGACGAGAACAGGGAGGGAGGGACCTCGTTTCCTATGACCGCCTCAGTCGCGTGGTCCATGGTGACGATAGCAAGTTCGACAGCTTTGGGGTCATCCGGGAAGTCCTGAACGAGCTTGACGAGTGTCTTGTTCAATTGGCGGCGATCTCCACCCGAGACTGCTCACCGCCGTGGTGAGTGACCATAACGAGCGCGTTCAGCGCGAGGTGACGCGTCAAGTCCAAGTCCAGGAGAGGCACGATCTTTTCAGCATCCCTGGGCAGATACCCTACGTCAGCTTCCGAGAACGTGTGAGATTGCGACAAGCAATGTGCGAGCACTCGCCTTTTTCGAACAGCTTGTCCCTGAGGATAGCATCCGAGCACATCTTGGCCATCATCCCGACGACGGCACCCATGATTTCTCGTTACCCTCGCGTTTTCCCGCGTTGTATGCGGCATTCAGTTTCTTGTAAATCTCACTAAACCGCGCGTGAACCTTCTTCAGACCATGTCGGGTCGTTATATCTGTCAGTGAAGGGGGAAGGAAGGCCAGGATCAGTCATCACTACGCACAATCGCACATTTGAAGAAAAAACCGTACCGGGAAGCTTAAGAACATCACTCAGGCGCGAGATGGTGTAGTTCCACGTCGAGCCGTCGGTTATGTCCTCGAAGAGCGCGTCTGGGATGATGTAGGAGTCGCCCGCGAGAGCTGCGCCGGGTCCCTTGCGCATCCCGGACATGGCGAAGATAGACGGAGTACGCGGACTCAGAGAAGGGGGAAGAGAGAAGGGACGTCTTTGTTCAAGTATGCACCTCCATCGGCTACTGCCCGATCCACACGGTTGTCGAACCCTTCCTGGTTCGGGCGAACTCAATACCATTTAAGTCGGCTGAAGCTCTATATCTACTGTACTAGTCGAGGTGATCTGCCTTAGTACTCTAGGAGACGATGTGGCAAAGAAAAGTGAAAAGCTGGTCAACCGTTCAGAGGCCTGCCTTCGCCGAGGAGACCGAGCCCGCTCAACCTC
>JABYQS010000377.1:0-26455 GCA_022592435.1 Cerioporus squamosus
GTCTGGCTTCAATGTAGCCGTATGTTCGATGGCTGCCCGCCAGGGCGAGCGAACAGGAACGGGCGAGGCGCAGGATTGAGGATGCCGGCCGTTAGCGTACGCGATCTGAGTCCTAGGTATCGCTTGAGGTAAAGGAACCGACTTCGGGTGCATACAAATGTCTTTTCGCAGCGGATGGCCGGATTTGCAGCGCGAGTTCTCTCCGGCTCGTGATGGGAACTATCACAGCATGCATCATCAGAGAATGCACCCAGTGACAGGGAAGAAAGATGGGGCATGTCTATGGCATGATACAGGGGGTGGAGTATGCGTTGTGCACGGACCAGGAGGAGTTCGTCACTGCCCACGTCAACCGTGGAGGGCGATGTCTTTGTGGCAACGGTCAGGATGATCGTCAAATGTTCTCCTTTGAGATGAGCATCAGGCATATGGCGAACACGATGATTCCAAGGATGCTCAGAATCGCGAGATGAGTCCTATGAGCATGAATGGGATACCAACCACATGAGATGAATGAACTGGAAGCGCAGATGGTCACTGGGAAGACTCACTGGCTGGCCCTAAGAAAGCCCCTCTGGGCTTTCATGTCTGCGTATCCCTGCCAGTACTCCCATACTCCTGCAAGCAAAACGGTGACCAGGGCAGCACCGACCTCTATCCACAGCGATGGCGAGACCCATTGTCGATCGTGGGGTATGTGCGGATCCGGGTTCGGAAGGAGTGGGGAGACGAGCATCTAACAGCAACGACGCAGACAGCAGCGATAGAAGTACCGCAAGACGTATATGCGAGAGCAAGTTCCGTTCGAGCATGGCATAATCCCTGCCCTCACTCACTCTGATTTCTTGGAGAACAGGCATGGCGAGAGGGAACGACTACAACTACGTGTAGATAAGTAACTGCACGCTCAGAGACTCGGAGTTGCAATAATTGGTGATGCGCCCTACCAGCCCAAACGGGAAGCTGAAGCGCCGGCGCCGTTGCTCCCGAACGTCCATGGCATTACAGCTGCGTCAAAACCAATGCCCGACACGCGAAAGCGCGCATGTCGCGCCAGAAAATGCCCAAAATTCAGAAAATTCCCCGTAGGCGTACAAGCCCAAAACTAAGAAAGAACAATAAAAGCACCCTATACTCTTCTTGCACGAAGGTTTGACGGTCGTACGCTGGTCTCAGAGGTCGTTGAGCTCGAGTATGTCGGACCAAGAGACCACGTCTGCGGGCGCTTGGACGTCGCACAGCCGCACTCGCGTGTAGCGCCCGTAGACGTGGGGTTTTGGTTGCTCTTGGCCACCTCCATTCCCCGGATATATCCAGAGTAGAGGTACAAGAAACTATGCTGGTGCGTAGATGAGTGCACCCCGAAGTCGAATGAGGCGAAACGGAGGAGTCAAAGCAGGGCTGTTGAATTTTCTGAATTTTTCGATTTCTTTCGTGCGTTCGGAGTTCAATCTGCGCATCGGAACGTCGGGCATTGGTTTTGACGCCAGCTGTAAGTTGGCTCAGCGGCCTCTGGTCATTTGCCTCTCCTTTCCAGAGTGCAATATGCGTCAAGGTGAGGCATAACGCTACTGTATGCTTGCATATGCTTAGCCGAGGCTCTTCGGTCACCCGCAAGCTCAGAGAGTGACTCCAAGCCTTGCCACGGTCGTTACTTGAGTAGCAGCGCCAGTGCCAGTGGTAGGACGGCCCTGTGAAAGTAATGTGAGTACCCATTTGGATTGAGAAAGCTCGAACTCAATGAAGTGCGTAGTGGTGTGGGTACGCCCATGTGCAAATGAGTGCAAGATGGCGGGGATACATAAGTTGGGAGATTCGAGATGCTAGTCTCAGACGCCGGCTGCTGCGGTAGTTGGCCTCGTGTAGGTATGTAGGCCATGGCACGTTCTCTCCCTGGTAGCCAAACAACTGACCATGGCGGCTCTGCTTTGACTCTTATACATAGGCAGGGGATTGCGTACCTTCCCTCCTCCCACACCCCAGCTGGTCATGGACGCTTTTCTACAAGACGGTGTTCTCGTCGACTCGCATCCGGAGGACCTCACCATGCCTCTCACAGCCAGCAGTGCGCCCAGTCCTTTCAACAAGCTGAACGCTGACGTGGTCCTCCATAGCCTCGACGGCGTGGAGTTCCTCGTACGCAGCCACATACTGATCGAAGCATCTCCCTGGTTCGAGACGCAACTGTCCCTTCCCACCTCATCACCGGCGCATCTCGTCTTCGATGCATCCAGCGCCACACTAGAGACTCTCCTTCGCATTTGCTATCCCATCCCCAAGCCCAAGTCCGATCACTCCGTGGCGGACATCGAGACCGCTCTCAGAGCAGCGGTGAAGTACCAGCTCGAGCTTCCGATCGCGGTCCTCGAGGACGAGCTGGTCGACTTCGCACATCGTGGCTCGGCTCTTGAAGTGTGGGCACTCGCCTGCCGGATGAAGCGGGAGGCCCTCGCTCGCCGCGCGGTAGAATGCACCTTCGGCGATGACAAGTTCGACGCCGGTCGGATTGGCAACATGCAGGGTGTCAGTGCTGGCGACTACTTCCGCTTCCGGGAGTATCGTCGTCTGCGCGGGCAGGTTGCTTCACAATTCGAGCTCTGCAGGTCCCCTCTCGCTCTTCCGAACTCGGAAGTGCACCATGAACCTGGCCCCTCTCCCCCTGAGTCCTTGAGGAGTGATGCGGACGACCTCGAGGCGTACGAGGAAGTTGCTCGTTTCGTACCCACCATCCCCGACCCCGATCTTATTTGCATCGCTTCGGATGCAGGGCACCTCTCAGTTCATCGCATTTTTCTTGCAGAAGCTTCCCCCATCATCTCCAGACAACTTGCTCAACATGGCATCCCTGTCTCATTGGTCAGCCGAAATTCTGGGAAGAAGAAAGTCATGAAAGTCTCGTGAGTTCATTGCCAATGCGTGTCTGCTTGATCTGTCTACTGATGGATCCTCAGTGCTTTCAAACCGCCCACAATCTCCGTAGACGAAGACAGCACCATTTTGGCCACGCTGTTCCAGCTTTGCTATCCTGGCGATCACACACTTCCTACTACCCCGTCTGCATGCTTGGCTGCGCTTGCTGCAGCAGGTCGACTCGGAATGCCACGCATCGTCGCGGAGCTCAGTGCGCACTGGCGGACGCTCGCCAAACAAGATCCGCTGCGAGCGTACTTTGCGGCCGCTCGTATTGGCCAGAACGCCTGCGCGGAGGAGGCAGCCAAGTACATCGTACAAACGCGGCTTGACGGACACTACATCTGGGAGATGGAGACCACTCCCGCCATTTCATACCACCTCCTGACGACGTACTACGACCGGTGCCGTGCCGCAGCAAAGGCCCTGCTCCGTGGTGCATGCATCAGCCCGACAGCTCCTTCGTCGTCTCTTCGTGAACCCTCCGCCGTTTCTGACGTACCATCAGAAGCTGTAGCGTCCACTGAAGTGAAACGGAGCGCGGACAGCGAGGTTTGGCTGCAGGAATATCTCGACGGGTTGTGCACGACGGTCGACGAGCACCCGGGACAGATCCCACCAGGCGCTCCTGAGGCCCTCTTCAAGCAGGCTTCTGTCTCCGGCCAGATGTGTCGCTCGTGCGAAGGATTCGTGCTGCGATTGTCCAGTGTGGCTCAAGCTCTTCGGAGCGTTCCCTCCGCTGTCGACAAGGTGAGCCGCCGCACGATTTGCACGGACAATGATCGACCGCGGCTTACGATGCGGTACAGGTCGAGTTTAAGTGGACGTAACAGCATCCAGATCCCAGACATCTATGGTTACATGCGGAGCCGCTGTCGAGTATGCACGGGGAATACAGCTGCGGCCTTGAGACAGTGCATCGTCGTATGAAGCGGCTAAGTGCTCGATAGGAGATGCTCGGGCTCGGTCAAGGCTCGGTAGCACAAACGTAGCGTCCTCGCGAACGCCTATTGTTTCAAGAATATGTCTAACATACATTCAGATCTCATTTCACCAAGAATGAATGGGTACTCTGGAGACGCAACGACACTGGACAGAGCAAAGTACTAGTACAACAAGATGAGTAACACTACATAACGCGCAGATCGCCAGCATTTCATTCGGCATAGGCCTTGAACATAAGTCAATGATTGAGACACTGCAAGTTCTGGTGATCGCCTCCGCAAACCCACCGCAAACAGAACAACGTTAACAAGACGTCGCTGTACTTGCCCGTCAGCGGTCGCGATTGTGGGTGCAAGATGGACGTACCACACACATATCCTAAGACCATGGGATCATAGCGTAGGCGTCCTCGCTGCTCATGCCATCGAAGATGTTGGGTTCCGATAACGCGTACGCCATCTCCTCGTCGTAACCGTCGTATAGAGGTACCCTGTCCTCGCATGATTGCTCAGGATAGTCTTCCTCATCGTCAAAGTTCTCGTGCCCGTCCCATACGACTCTGGTGACAAACTTCCGCAGCGTCTTCACGAAACCCCTATCAGCGTTTGTGCAGTCGTACAGCTCCAGCTGGGTAATCGGAACGCCATGATCCCGACGGTACCGGAGAGTGTCGAGCAGCTGGTCGTATCCCCTGCCTCGTGCTCCTCATGTATGCATCCAAACCGGAAGCGCGGCAGCTTAAGAACGCTCAGATTTGGGAGGGGGAGGTTGGTCGTCCTGGGCCTGCCCGAGAGGGTGAGGAGATCCAGGATCTCGGCATCACGCAGGGTCAGCTCCCGCAGCTGGGGTAAATGACGTACAAACTCCTCCCAAGAGTCAGGATCCATGTGCTCGACTCTGGCGCGCTGGACCTGCGAGAAAGCGGGTCCATCCAGGATCTCCCGGATGATAGGAGCACACTTCAACTCGCTCAAGGTGACCTCCAAGTCGCTGGGAAGGATGGAGTCAGGTTCGACTGCTGAGCGCCATCCGCAGATGCGCATACGACCCATGAAGTGAGCAGGGATGAGGACACCGATGATTGGGTTCCAGGCAATGCGCATGGACAACTCCTCAATGGCGTCCATAAGCTGTGAAATCTCGCCATTACGCTCGGTATGGGCTGTGAGCACCAGGCGGGCTTCAGATGGGAATGAGATGTGGTGGAGCAGCCATGCACACTCCTTGGACCTTGACCCCGGCTTTGAGCGCCAGGAGCCGAAGTCGTGGAAGGCTGATAGCGGGGATGACGTGCTGGGCAGCAGTGTCGCCCTCGAGGACGCGAGGTACGGTCTCGGAGAGCTCCAGGAACTCTAGGCCGCTCATGTTGCCGAGCGCATTCAGCAACTCCTCCGCTGAGCCCGCGCTGTGAGCCGATCCTGCATAGGTGCAGAAGGCGAGAGTGGTGAGGGTTCGGGAAAGAAGAGAGCTATCCCAACTGAAAGGGAAGTTCCGTACGGCCAAGCGCCTCAGATGCCTCGGAGC
Organism: Cerioporus squamosus; assembly: GCA_022592435.1. Taxonomy (NCBI): domain Eukaryota; kingdom Fungi; phylum Basidiomycota; class Agaricomycetes; order Polyporales; family Polyporaceae; genus Cerioporus; species Cerioporus squamosus. The sequence continues at coordinate 5,380 of JABYQS010000377.1, forward strand.
CTGGGAGAAGAGTGTAGGATGTTTGGGAAGTGGACCGTGCTGACGGACCGTGTGGATTAGATTGTCTGAAGCCACAAGGGCTAAATCCTCCAATTGATCGACCGGGCTCCCAGTGGTCCAAGTCGACAAGTAGTCCTCGATGCCGAGGGCGGGACCGGTCAAATGAAGCTGGCGCAGGCGAGAGGAGTTTGCCTTGATGAGGCTGAACTCAAGACGAGCTTCAGAGGCAGGAAGGGGAGTACTGTCGAGCCCTGCCGCGACCCACATCGGTGCCTGTCCTGACCGAGCGAAGAGCTCCTCCGGCCCCGCCTTGCATGGGAAGACCATCCGGCACCACAACCTTGGCGTGCCGAGCGCGACGCGTCGCCATTCTCGACATACTTGCGAGAGCGCGATGTACCCGTACACGCGAGAAGGAGGGCGTTTTATGGAGGGGACGGGGACGGTGAATGACGAGGAAAGGGGTACATCGTGGTATCCGTCAACGGCGACCTCCAGGAAGATTTCCGACAGCACGTCGGCGGGGAGTTTCGATATATGGGTCATGCAGGTGAAGCAGCGGGCGATGTTTTGAAGAACTCAGGGTCTTCAGGCGTTAGGTGTAAGTGTTATGAACTTATAAGTAGGTAACGAACGGAAGGAAGAGGGGTCGGAAATAGCCGCCGCAGAACCCCCGGCGACACGGAGGCAAGTAGACCATCAGTTCCGAAGTTCTATTACAGGGCTACAGTTCAACGTTCAGACGCCATAGCACATGTCGCAGAAGCAAGTACGCCACTACCAGCGCTGTACACGCTAACTACGACTAAGGACTTACGATCAATGATCCCGCCCGAACCCCGGGCCATCAGTTTACTGTAAGAATGCACTACTAGTAGGGTGGAGACCCACTTAGTACTGCACGATAACTTGACGCATCAGACGCATCCACCTGATCCACCGCTGATTCCGTGGCTTTGAGGGCGAATCCGGCAACTCCGCCTCAACCAGGACAGGACAACGTATGGTTGTGCAATACCCGCGAGGACGGAGCTGTAACGAGGGAACACCGCGGACTGGTGTATCTGGTGTCTTCCAGGTGCGTGCATGAGGCTCGTGCATGAGCTCTCGATCCAAGATGGTGGCAATGCGGACTCTGCGTCTTGCTGGTCGTCGTCACATAGGGTCGTCGAACTGAGCGGGGATATAGAACGTGAGGACGCCACCCGCGTCAGCGACATTCCCGATGTACACGTAGAGAATCATGCAGTGGTTCTCGCAGATACCTGCGGCGTGTGGACATCAGCAGTCGACGTGAGACAGGCAGGCAAACGTGGACGTACATGCTATGGTTGTCGTTGAAACGACGTGGCTGCTGAGGAATTTTAGGAGACACTTGTGCGACACAAGCACGCCGTGCATCTGATTGGGGTCCTTCGCGTCGGAGTCGTCGCCATCGGGTTTTGACTAGCTGGGTCCTTTGCTGTTGTGAAACGTGTGTAAGGACAAGAGATTGCAGATGTGGAGGGAGGAACGAGAACGTACTCATTGGTGGGTTCGTCAGTCCTGTCCAGCCGATCTCGACGCGCGCACTCTCGGTAGTTACGGCGAGCTGGAGTTCCCCAGCATGGTTTGCACGGAAGGATATGCCGTGGTTCGCGAGCGGACGCAGTCGATCGACGACGGTGCGAAGCTTAGCCAGGGGGGGAAGCAAGATATGTACCTGCGATAGGCGTGAGTTCAGTTGGTCTGTAGCTCGAGACCGATAAGTGCAGGCGCATACATCAGGCTCGGGGCACATGGGCTCCTTCAGGCGGTCGATATCCGCGTGGCGTGCCACGTCAACAAGCAGTTGCTGGACGACATTCATGGTGCGCCCCATGGAGTTCGTCGAGGATATCTCAAAGCTCAAGACAGACTTCCTGTCCTGGTTCTTCGCCAGCCTGTTGCAGTTTCAGCATCAGTGCCAGGAAACGCAACTGTAGGTTGTCACGCACTTCATGATGACTTGTGTTCGGCAGTCGCGAAGGCACTTGACGAGCTCTGTCCCGATGTCGGGGCGGCGGCGGAGCGCAGGGCAACGAGCAGCCCATCAGTAGGGAGAGATATGGTGATCTCGTTGTTCGAGTGCGACTGTATGCGGTACTCGGTGAAGAGCGAGTCCACCTTGATCTGTCTACGGCGTCGGTAAGTTGCTGCCTGCCACTAGAACGACCGGAGAGGAGCACTCACGACCATACTTGTATCCCTCCCTCGCTTGCATCCCCTGTGCAAATGATGCGCATCTCGTGCTCAGCGAATTGGATGGTGCATCGCTTTTGCAGCTTTTCGACGGATTGTACGATCTCTGCCCTTCTTAGTCAGCACAATGGACATCATACATACGCAGACACACGCACTGATGAAGCTATCGACATGCTCTATATTCGCTCGGAACCGCATCGATCAGGTTGGTTAGCACGGGCCCACGGCCGTGGTTGCGGAGACGGGATAAGGTCGCGCATGCGGATCTGGCAGGCCGAGGGAGTTGCGAGGCGCGCTGCGTCACATGCACGTGCATGAATGTCACAATAACCCATTGCCAGTGTGACTGTGAGTGGCTGTCTCCTCCGAGCGAGTCCTGCTTTCCTAACCACGGCCCTGAATTCGCTTCTACACACTTGGTGAGCAGTAACTGATTAGCTTGTTGAGCATTTTTGACTGCGATTGCCCTACTCAGGTCGGGGCTGACTATTTGTACGAGGAGAACCATCCTCTTTATCCTCCCGGGCCACTGGCGTATCCTACCGGCCTCGAACGTCTCGCTGCCTACTACCTTATCGTCATGGACAGCCAACACTCCCGAGCCAGCGATGCTCCTCAAACTCGCACTGCTCCTCCCCCTTTTGACAAACTCGACGCCGATATCGTTCTGCGGAGTTCCGACCACGTCGACTTTCGCGTTCGCAGGCACATTTTGTACGAGGCATCTCCCGTCTTCGAGTCGATTCTTTCGATACCGCCACATCGCGGAGAGGACTCTTGTCCAGTTGTCGACCTTACAGAGGACCATCAGACTCTTCGCACCTTACTGCTGATATGCTATCCAGTCTCGAGGAAGAAGAGGCAACCGAGCCAGTCCTTGCCACAGCTAGAGGCGGCGATAGCAGCCGCACAGAAATACGACATGGAGCTTCCGCTCGAAGTTCTCGTACATGAGCTTCTTCAACCGTGCGCCTACTGGCAGTCGATAGAAGTCTGGGGGGCCGCATGCCGCCTTCAATTGGAGGATGTTGCATCTCGTGCAGCGGGATGGGTTTCCATGCTCCCGTTGCGGCTCGGGAAGCCTGACGTCCGGAGTCTCGGCCGCATGGACGGCATCTCTGCTGGAAACTACTACCGTCTCCGTCTTACGTGCAAGCAACAACAATTGGACCCCAAGGCACCCCTTCTCGAACCGTCCAAGACGAACATGTCAGATCGCGAAGTCGAGGCTTTGGCCACTACTCATCCCCTGTTCCGCTCCATGATGCCCTATCCAGACCTGGAGTGCCGCTCAGCAGACGGCGGAGCGTTCCTTGTCCACAAGTGTATCTTGGCCATGGCATCGACTGTCTTGGCGGCCAGGATCGAAGCCATTCAGCCTCCAACATCCTCCCAGCACGAGACGGGTGGCGCAATCTGCTCGTCCTTATCCTCACTCTCCCTTGAAGAAGATGCCTCCGTTCTGTCCGGACTATTCAGCTGTTCTATCCTGGCGAGCACGAGCTGTCTCTCTCCCCATCGCACTGCGTCGCCGTGCGCCTTGCCGCCAAGAAATACGCAGCGGACGCGGCAGTGGACAAAGCGACCCAGCATTGGGAGGTAGTGGCAAAGGCCGCGCCACTGCTGTCATATCTTGTGTCCAGTCGCGCGGATGTACGAGCTTACGCGCGAGTGGCAGCCAGATATACCCTCTCCAGTCCACTCGACGACGTCTACCACCCAGAGATGGAGAGTTCACCCGCTCTCTCATACCATCACCTTCTCACGTATCACGAGCATTGCCGCAAGCTCGTCAAGAAGATGATACTGGGGGAATTCCCCGAATCGTCTGCACACCCGGACCGACTTCACGAAAAAACAAGGACAATGAGGCATATAATCATCTAAGCCAAGTCGACGAGTCGGAGGAGTCGCTGAGACGCAAAGCCGCACGCGCCGAACGTTTTGGGATATCCGTGTCGGAACCGGTCGTCAAACGCAGTAATGCCCCCACGAAGCGCTACGCTTGGCTATACGACTACGTCGAGGAACTCGTCCTCAAGGCACTGGTGACACATCCGACACGTGTCATGTCCGATGTTTCTGTGTTCGAGGCCGCCATGGCCGCAGGTCATTGGGACGGCACTTCCGACCCGTTCCTTCCAACCTGATTCGCGTGAACGCTGTTGTGAGCAGTGTGGCTGCCAGACTGAATGAGGTATGTGACTTGTTTGATGGTCTCGAATCACGTCGCACGTCGTATTGACAAGTCTTCATACCTAGGTTATCCTTGAGTTCTGACCAGACGCCAGCGAGCGGGAAGCAGGACTGACTTACTCCTACTGTGGACGTTCTCTCTATAGACTCGCACGCTCATCGAAGACTGTTTATTGCTTTTTGGCACATGCTCGGACTTTTACTGTCATCCCTAACGGAAGAGAAGGTTAGATGGAGACACGCGGAATGGGCACGACAATAGCTGGAGTTTCAAAGAAGCACGGTATTGATTCGTCCTTTTCACGAATCTCGCGTGGCAGCTGCAGCAGCATAACTGGTGAGCTTGGGCTTGGGAGCAGGGTGGGTAGTATCGAATCTACGAAGACGTCTTCACAGGATCAAGTCTCAACTATGTAGGCTATGGGGACGAAGACGCGAACACGTGATGAACGCGCTGTACGCGACGGACGGGCGCGTATCTTCGGCCGGGTTCGAGTTGGTTCAACTTGCCTTCTCCCAACCTCTCCCTCCATTGCTATCCAACTACTCCTCCCTACCTCCCTCCCTTCACGACCTCGCCACGACCAGTCCAAGCCAAACAATCTCACGACCATGGGTTTCCTCAAGCGATTCTTCTCCCTAGGCAGCAGCAAGTCCAGGAAGAACAAGAAGAAGCAGAACGCCAACGCACGGGTCGATGCGGAAGGTCGTATCTTGAGCGACAAGGGGACACACGATCCAGATACTAGCGCGAACCGTCTCTTACGCTCCTCTTCGACGAAGTTCTCAGTCATGTCTGAGATTGACTATACTTCGTTACCCCCTCTACGTGAGTACCCCGCTCGAGTCAGGTTCGCAGTCGCAAAATTCGTCAGAGGATTGGGGTTAGAAGGATGCTTTACACACCCTCATACCCTTATTTGTTCCTCGTGTCTGCTACATGAGGATGGATGATCTGACGCTGTAGAGTCGCTGTTGTGTACGAACTGGACCTCCGAGACTTGCCCGAACCCATAATGACATGCCGTTGTGAACCGTGTGCAACCATGACACTGACTGCGTTACAGCACCTTCTGTTCAGGATCTCCTCAACACCCCGTCAATCTCTCCTTCGCCATCGCTTACTACCGTTGCGACCACTCCCGGTTTGCAGCGGAGTGGAACCTACGTTGTCAAGGTGCATGGACGTACGACCCACTCACGCACTGAGTTCCCCCGTGCGAACCCACCCATCTCGCCCACCAAGTCTCGCACAAGAGAGCCACGAGCTCCGACGCCGCAGCAAGATTCCGATCTTGAGGATGACGACGAGCAACTTGATCGACGGCCCAAGCTCAAAGAGGTTAACTTCACGCCCAGGGATACGTCGAGAATGTACAAACTACGACGAGACCCGTCTGTTGCGAGTCTTCTCAACCTCTACGACGAAAAGGGGTGCCTCGATTCGGCGATCTTCGAAAACTCGCCTCCCTCCCCTGCGCCTGTATCTTCCGGCCCGGAAGGACGGGAGCCCAGGCAGCGCACAGGATCTACGCTGCGACAACTGTTAGGCGAACCTGAGCCTCACTTCGCTCTGAATGCGACGAATGAGGGCGATATCTCTTGGGCCGAACGGTTCTTGGAGTGAGTCCCTTGATGCATGTCTGTGTAATGGAACCTGCAGCTCACTTGCATGTCAGTGAACAACTTGGCGATGACTCCCCCCTCTCCTCCCCCTCTTCCGCCGACCTCGAAACTCCGAAGGACACTCACTTCCCCGACACTCTTTCCATCCCACGTGTCGATGCCATAGACACCACACTCTCTTCGCTAGACGCAGACTCTAGCATCAACTACCCAGCAATATCCTCCATGGAAGTCGAAGTCAGCGGCAGCGAGGAGGGCGCACCTGTGATCGAAGTCGCGCCCATCTCGAAGCCGCTCCTCCCAGACCCGAAGACGCCCCAGCGGGCGTCCGAAGTCTTCGGCTTCCTCAGCCGCCGCAACACCCTCACCGTCAAAGAGCGAGACCTCCCTCCCCTCCCTCAGATCCTTACTCCTGACAGCACTGGGAACAGCCAGCATGCTCAGGACGACCGCCAACACAGCGACACCTCCCTCGGTGAGCACCTCGACGCGACACACTCTGCCAACACAAGCGGCTCGACCCAACTCACCTCCAGCGACACCAACTCTCATGCCTCTCACGCCCAGATAACAACTGCAACGATGACAAAACTGAACACCGCTTTTGCGGCGTCCACAACCTCTCTCAACCTCTTGATATCTCAAGGTGGTGATTCCACCGATGATGCCCCCGCGACTTCGCAGAAGGTTGCCTCCAACCACACCGGCACGACTTCCCTATCAGCACATGCAGCAAGCCATACCACAGGTTCGTCGCTTTCGAGCAGCAGCAGCATGAAAGTACCCCCGAGCAAGATTCCGCGTGGACCTCGCCCACGACCGCTGTCGATGCACAGGCACGACGTGCCTGAGACCTTGGATGTCGCCCCTTCACGAGCTCCCCCTGCGGCAACCCCGGTCCTGAGCGACGCTGTACCTACTGCTCAGCGGAAAGCTTCGAACACGTACAAGCGCGAAGCATTCACTAATATCCCCCGACGCCAACACCATCGCGTCACATCGCGTTCGTCCGCCCTCGAAGACGAGAATTACTGTGACCGCGACGATGCTCTGCTCAAGCTCTCCGGCTCCACGGCTTCGCGTCCCGCCAAAGCAGACGCCGTGCCGTCGCGCAAGCGCTCCACGAAGCCCGAGCAGGCTGCACAATCGCGTACACACGACAAGGAAAACACCCCGAGCCCTCCGCGCACGTCGCACATTCCTGCGCTCGGGTTGGCAGCCACGCCCGTGCACCATCGGGTGCTCATCGAGCCGCCATCGCCCGCGTCAAGCTCGGAGCTGTCACCCATCGCGCGCGACATGATGAACGACCTGCGACAGCAGCGCATGCGGGCGCGGGCGCGGCAGGTCGAGCGCAGGCGGGGCATCTGGGTACGGGAGTAACTCCCCTTCCGCGCTCTTGGTATCTTTGTTCACGCTTTCGCTTTCGCTCGGACCAGCTCTCCCGTTGTTACCAAGATGGACTGCTGTGAGAATCTTGGACACGGCCGTGTGTGTTGTGTTACTAGTAATAGTAGATGTCCAGCTCTTCTCGACCATCTTGAACCTGCGCTACTTCTCCAAGTCTCGGGCTCCCTCTTCGCGTTCTTGTTCGTCTGGTGACTTCCTATGACTCTACGACTCTCTAGGCCTTATGCGCTATACACTTTCGACTTCAGTGTGAAACTTGTCTTGCGAATTATATCTTTGGGATGACGAAGAAGCACGAACAAGAAGTACTGAGTTGTCGAAGTCGTCTGGGCGGGGTAACCTACCGGTGGGAGCCTTTCAAATCCTCAAAACATCTTCCAACTGTTGGGTCGAGAGGAATGACGAAGTGCGCGGCGCTTTCAGAGTCGCACTCACTGATTCTATGTCTTCGCTCATACCCTGCAAGGCACTGCTCAGAGACGTCAAGTCGTCCTTGAATGCCAATGCGCAGCGACGACAGAAGTTGGTAATGTTGCTTCTCGACTCCATCGTGGTGATCATGAACTCGACAGCAGCTGCTTGCGTGGGTGCAGAAGGGAGGAGTAAGCTGCCTTTGCCTTTATGTCCGGACGATGACGATTCCACCTCCAGATATTTATTCCCGATAATTCTCCTGGAGGCTTCGTGGTAGGACAGCCAGCTGTGGTAGGTAAGTGCTTGGGTTCGCTCCAATGACGGGTAGTAGACCCCCGCGAGTGAGTTATCCTTGAGCGTGAACCTCGCCGCAATCTTCGCGCCCTCCCTCCAGCCCAACCGCGCAGCGGTGAGATACGATTCAAGGGAGCCGCTTGAGCAACTAGCCTCCACTGCTTCCGTATATCGTCCCGGATCCGCGTCATCTGGTACTTCTCGGCAGCGGATAGGAGGGCTGCGTAGTCGTCGGGGGGTGTAGGGAGTTCCGGGATGGTGGGATAGCACATCCTGAGCAGCGGGGCGAGGATATGGCTGCTCTCCTCCAAGACTAACAGTGGAAGTGATGTTGCTGGCCTACCGGCAATCCCATCGAATTCACTGAGAGCCTCTCTGATTCTGGAGTAGAGCATGGGAGATGCAACCGACACGAATGCCCGATGGACATGAAAATCGACATCATCCGAGGAGCGACAGATGAGGTCAGGATACGGCATGTCCGGGAGAAACTCTCGGGGAGGCAGGATGGATGGAACATCCGCCGTCGATAGTTCATTTGTTGGTGCGCTCAAGAGCCGGAAAGTGGTGTTGACATTTCCATATAGTCGATGGAACTGGCGAAGGCGGAAGTAATCCGCCGCGCTGACACCCTCCAGCATGTCCAGCGCAGGGAAGGTCAACTTCTGCTTCAGTGTGAAGCCTGCGGCATGACGAGCCACACTCTCCAGGTTTAGGCGGGAGGCTGCTGCCCACACCGGAAGTGGAGTACTACTTGCCGCTGTGCGCAGGTCCTTCGTGAGGATCGCCGATGGAAGGGGCATCTCGTACTTCATCGCGGCCCTTAAAGATCGCTCAGTCTCTGAAACAGTCCTGCTGACCTCTTCTTTCTCCACTGGATAGCAGATCAGCAGGAGCGTTTCGAGGGTTGCGCTATCCTCCGCGACTTCAACGAGAGGACGTCCGTCTACGTTGTGGGTCCTGAGAGGGCGTCTGCGGAAGCGAGAGCATGGTCTCGAAGAACGAGGACGCCACGATGAGGATATGGCTGTGAACCAGGAAGTCGACGAGATCCGCACTCCGAAGGACAATGTCGGCACTACGCTTGTCGAACGGAGGCAGTGCTTTGCGAACCGAATCATAGTTGGGCGGGGAAGTTACAGAGCTGGGAATAGGCATTGCGCGACACAAGATAGGGAGATTGGGTGACTGAGGTCGCATTCCCAGTACTCGTCAAATTGATCCAGCTATGGCAAAGCTCGGACTTACTAGGCTTGTAGCTCTTGAGGGGGGGGGTCGCAGATACCCCCCGTGAGAACTTCTGAGTGCGAAGTTTGGCTGGTGGGAACGATCGGAGTTCGAAGCTCGGGCGCTAGCACTTGCGTAAAACTCATTCTCTCGTCCTCCAAGCTGCCGAGATCGTGGACAAAGTTCCCTGAGACCACGGTCTCCGGGTCGTGTATCTACCACACGGCGTAATTTCTGGCTGAGCCTGGAGTCCCAAGTGAACGAGGGACTGAAAGCGAGAGAAGATGTTCCCACGGTACCTCACTGCCACCCCCCCTGCGAAGACGTACCAGCCTGTATTCTGAGGGACGAGGAACTACAGGCTGGCAAGCGAGCCTAGGACTTACCTCTGTTTGTGTCGGTCCTATATACGATGGGTTCTGATCTTGGAGGAGCCGCAGCACGATCGGTACTGACTAGTACTACTTACCAGCATGTGGACGTCTGGTTCGGCAGTTGCCGCAGAGTACATAATACTGCAGCATGGTAGCAATTTCGAGTATTGGTGGAGGTTCGTACCGCGATCAACTCGAATACACAGGTAAGATTCGACCTCTTCGGAACTTTGCCCTCCACCACCATGAGTCCTTCAGTTCCAGCCCCTTGGCTCACGTTCGTTGTACTAGAAGGAACGGCTCTGGACGATGACGTCCTGAAGGCTTGTGCCACACTATTCTCGAACCACTATGGCGTCTGGGGCGGTGAAGCTCCCCTTGACTGCTGGTACGTTTGGTACCAGATGCCAACAAGTGGTTGTACTGACAAGATGTTTACCGTGGTCTTGTGCAAGTCATATTGTCAAACTAGGTCATACATCTCTTTCCTTCTGTTCGACCAACCGGAAAACCGTTCGCCTTGGAGGCTTGATGGTCAATTGGAAGTTGACTGCAACTGCTCCGTCAAAGGCGACATAATCGTATACCAATCATTGCGCTCGTACCAGTACCGATCTTAGGAAACATCAGATGTCAAACGTCGTAAAGTCTTACATGAACACCCAAAGTGCCGCTACTGCCGCAGCCCAGCCCATCTATGTGAACACCAAAGCAAGAATCTAGTAAGAAAGCAACGCAGTCCATAGCGAGTGTCCATAGCACCTCCGTTTTCCAAAATATCACAAACCTTCATCTCAAGACGCCTTGGTCGCACACGCCTGCACGACCAGATCCTCGCACGTCCTATACGGTTCCACCAGGCCCGCGTACACCTTCTCGTTCTCCCAGTTCGGCTCTGCCACACACTTCATGCGCTCCCCTGCGCCATCCATCGCACGCATCTCCTCAAACGTTCCGCCCCCGTTCTCCTCGCGCCACCACGCATACCGCGCAAGCTGGGCGCCGCCCTCCGCCGCGCCCTCTTTGCCCGCGACGAACACTCGCATACCGAAGATGTCAGCCGCGACCTGGCGGATGACTGCGTTCGCCGACGAGCCGCCGGAGAGCACAAGCCGCTGCAGAGGGGGCGCATCTGGGGGTAGGATGGCGGTGATGCGCGAGCGGATGGAGAGGAACTGCGACTCGAGAATGGCGCGTGGGTGGGCAGTGATGGGCATTTCTGAGTCCGGTACGGGCTTCACGTCTGATGGGTTAGAGATGGAGTAGAAGAAGCTGCCCTGGACATTCGGTGGGATGATCTCAGGCAGGGGGAAGTAGAAGCCCATGTAGCCCCCGTTGCCCACCGGGCGCTGCTCGACGAGCTCGTTAAAGCGTGTCCAGTGACCGTCGGTGTACTGGTCGCGGACTTGCTCGCGTGCAAGGGCCCCGTTCTTGTAGCAGAGCATAGCGATGTGCGCATCCTGAGTTGTGGGGTGGGAGAGGAGGTGGGAGGTCGTGAAACGTGTCGGCGCAGTTTCAGCGGGAGGAATGGAGAGCAGTAACGTCGTGGAAGTACCAAGGGAGAGAATGGCATCTCCAGGAGTGGAGAGCGCAACGACCGTGGCAGGGTTGTCTCCCGTGAAGGGCGCGATACCACATTCTGCCGGATCGGATCCTCTCAGCACTTCAGTGCGACTCTCATGCTCTAAAGATGCTCACCTGGGTTGAAGCCCCACCGTTCGACCCAGTAAGGACTAATCTTGCCAAGGAACTCGCCACCGGGAGCAGGCTCGGGACCGATCTTAGCACGCAGCTCGGGTCCGCCAGCCGCCTCAAGCAAACGGTCGTCCCACTGACAGGTGAGGACGTTCATGAGGTTCATACCGCTTGCATCTGACACCTCAATCGGCGCGATAGACCCGAGGAAGAGCGAGGGCATGAATGAGGATACGAGGGATATGCGGGCCGTTGCGCGGTATGCTTCCGGGTTTATGCGGCGGATCTGTGCGGGGTGAAGAATCATCAGCACTTCTGTCTCTCGGCATTCGGGCGGGACCGCTGCGATGAATTGAGGAAACTCAGAAAGAGACAGGACGTGTGAACGTCGGAGGAAGTCAGAATAGACTTCAAGCAAGTGGGTACAGTTGACGACTGAGTAGAAGACGCATAGCACACGTACCCTCGCGATCTGATTTGCAGTGAATCGTTCGTAGGCACGACTACCAGTCAAATCGGCCAGAGCCTGAGCACCGCCAATGGCCTCTTCCAGTTCGCGGCATTCGCGGGTTGTAGACGAGTCTTGCCAGATCGGCGCACGGGGTAGGGAGAATGCCTCCGGAGCGAGCTGCTCCGCAAGAGGCCGAGATGCGTCGAGGGATGCGAGCAAGCGTTCCGCATCCTCTGACCAGTAGACCGAACCATGTTGCTAAAGCGCACTGTCAACGCGCAGTCAACACGTGGGACAAGTGAGACACACACCTGACCATCCCCTGAGATTCCGAGGATGCGCGCAAAGTCGACGCCGGCAGCACGCATACGCTCCATGATGAGGTCGTACGCGTCGAGCCACATTCGTACGGGGGAAGTGACCTCGCCGGGATCTGGTCCGCGTATCGCACCATTCGTCGTACCGTACGATGGCAGGTCGCGGTCGAAGTGTACTGAGGACTCATGGACGAGCGTCCCGTCCGAGTCGATGAGGACGGCCTTCAGGCCCTGTGTCGAGAGATCGAGGCCGAGGAAGAGAGGATCGTCGATGGAGGCAGACATCTCTGACGGAATGTCGAGAGAAATGGAACTGAGTGTGGTGATAGGGATGGAGATGGGGATGGGCAAGGAAAGAGGCACGATGGGGCCATTGCGGTGGATTTATACGTACGAGGAGGGTGAACGTCCAGTTGGTCCGCGGGAGGACTCAGCAAAGGCTAGAGTGAACGGCCAATGGGCAGAGACAGTCTGCGGTCCGGTGAGCCCTGGCTGGTCTAGCCTTCCCCACCATCATCCCCCACCCTTCCCCACGGGCCCCGGAACGCTCTCGGAGAAAGTACGGAGGCTCCGGAACTACCGTTCAACACTTTCGTGAGGTCCGGGACGCCACCACCACCCCCCGGGTTTCGGGACGGCGGATGCAATACGTTTGAGCGCAGCGGCGCGATACATGGACGTTGTAGCTTGCATGGAAGATATCAGACTCATGAGTACCTGTTAAGAGTGAATCATCTCACCATGGATTGGTTACCGTGAGTAGAGCAAGAAGACAAGGAACGGATGAGTTCAACGTTCGAAGAGCGAGATGGCATCAACTTCATGAGCGCTCCTCAGAGTTGCCTCAGAGGGACCCAAGCGTCACAGTTTTTATTATTCGGGCTTATCAGGGAGTAAGTTGCAGAAGTCTATACTTATAGCTTTAGATCCGGTGTTTGAGTGGCTAATAGCCGGATATTACTGGCATCACTAACTGAGAGTTGTTGATATAAATGAAGGTAAGCACTCATGGTTTGTCAGTCAATCGAATTGACTTACGACAGTAGATGTATTTTGAGTGTTGCAGCACTTCTTTGATAGCCACCACCACCGTGCCCTAGCCGGGTTATCGAACCGCTTCCGTTCAGTATGGAATGATCGGAATCCGAGAAGCTGAGCTTCGGAGCTTCTTGAAGTTCACGAGTCCAAATATTACGCCGCAAACGTACTGGTTGCCGTCGACCCGCTACTTACGAGCTCACCTGCGCCCGGAATACACATTCCAATCGTTCCTAAGACGCCTACTCGTCCTGCATACTTATACCATCCAGTGAAAAAGGCGAGTGCGCAGCGTTTAAGCTCGGCATTGCTGGCATACGGTGCACGACTATTATAAAGACGCCACCCAAACTCCGGATGTCCTCACACCAGCAAGTGTCAGCGACATCATGAAGATCACCAACGGATTACTGCAAGACCCACATGACGTCCCACTCGAAATACCGCGAAAGAGGTTGAGTACAAAAGCCCCCTAGGTGCGTCGTCTCCTCAGCAATCATCTCCTCTCCCAAACAGACTCCTCCATCCTAACATACAGCAATGTCTCTGCCACTCTCCGGAAAGGTCGCAATCGTCACCGGCTCCTCGCGCTCGATTGGCGCATCCATCGCGACCAAACTCGCCTCGCAGGGCGCGAACGTCGTGATCAACTACGTCTCTGGGGCCTCCGCCGCTCAGGGGGTCGCCGACGCTATCAATGCGAAGGGCGCCGGAAAGGCCATCACCGTGCAGGCCGATGTCTCAACCGTCGCGGACAACAAGCGTCTGCTCGAGGAGACTCTGCGCCAGCTCGGCAGGGTTGATATCTTGGTGCTCAACGCGGGTGTCATGGACATGAAGAGCCCTGCGGACGTCACGGAGGCAGACTTCGACCGCCACTATAACACGAACGTCAAGGGCCCTTTCTTCCTTGCGCAGGCAGCCGCGCCTCACCTCCCTGCAGGTGTGTATTTTCTAACGCAGTCCTGGCTCGGACCTCCGCTAACATTGAGATTGTCTCTCAGGTGGCCGCGTCATCTTCTTCTCTAGCACGCTCGCTAGCGCGTCGGCAGTCGCGCCGATCTACACGCTCTATGTCTCCACGAAGGGCGCTGTCGAGCAGATCAGCCGCACCCTTGCAAAGGAGCTTGGGGCACGCAACATCACCGTCAATACCATCGCACCCGGGCCCATCGATACCGACATGTTCCGCATGAACAAGACGGAGGAGCAGATTAACTTCTTCGCCGGGCTCCATCCGCCAAAGCGCCTTGGAAAGCCGGAGGAGGTGGCGAATGTTGTCGCGTTCCTGGCGGGCCCCGAGTCGAGCTGGGTTAATGGCCAGACGTTGAGGGTGAACGGAGTACGTGCATCACTAGAATTTGCGACGATATCCGGCGTACTGATTATCGCTGCAGGGCTTCGTGGTCTAAAGTTCGAAACTCACCGTCGCAGCAACATCTTGTACAATAGTTCGAGCAATGCCGTTCCTCACTATGGTTGTCTGTTTGGAGGCAATAACCAATTGATGCGCTCCGGGTTGGAGACTCGAAGTATGATCATAAAAGCAGGGTTTGCATAGAGCTGACGACGTTTAGAGTGGAATGACAGGATAGATGAGCCGTACCATCCCCAGTCAGAAGGGCTGATTCGCGACCTCGTATCACGCAGAGTACACAGGGAACTCTGAAATTCGCAACCTCGTCGTCTTATGACATGTACCGCAGCGAGTCAATAAACGGGTTTCATCCAGGCAGAAGCGCGACTCACACCGTACGGCGACAGCGTGATGTTCACCGGGCTCCCCGTACACGCCGGGCTTTCGGGCGGGGCGGCGGCGAAAGTATCTCCAGCGAGATCCCACTCGATCGGACACGCTGACACGCTGATTGTGAAAGGTGACAACCCCGAGTCGAAGACCGGCGACGGGAGTTTCCCGCCCTCGGGGGTATCGGCGTGGAACGTGAGCGTCGAAGGGTCAATCGCGTACTGCCAGGCTGCTGTTGGGTCGAACTCGAGGTCAACGGCGAGCGGTTGCTGAGCGTTCCGCGCGAGGACAGTCTGGTTGCGCGGGATGTCGAAGGCGTAGTTGAGAGGACCGCGATGGATGGCGATGGCACCGTGCGGGCGTTCCTCTGCGCGGTGATGGCAAGATGAGTGACACTGCTGAACCAGCAAGGACTCGTAGCAAACCCGTTGTGATCTCGGCGGGGATGTTCAGCGCAATCTTGGTCGTGCCGGCCTCGATGGCTACAGCTTGAAGGCCATTTACCGGCGAGACTGACTGTGCGGCGCCATCGTTGACGGATATCGTGCCATTGCTGGTCCAACTGGGGATGCGGACGTAGTACGTGAACGGCTTGTCTGCCATTATCGTGGTGGTGAGCGTATCGCTGAAGGGGTAGAGCGTGTCCACAGTAACTGCAACGTGATTATCTGCGACGTCCGAAGATCAGGAGACATACGAAGCAGGTGCCAGGTGCAGTACGGCATACCGTCTGCGAGAGTAGTATCGACGCTATATGGACCCAGGTAGACATGGACCAACGAGCTCTCCTCCGGCGTGAGGACGAACGCGTTGCTGATGAATTTCGGCCATCCCTGTGGATGATTCACTGTGCAGCATCTGTCCCGCATGAAACTTCTCAGAAACCGCGATACAAGACTGGCCTCGGAAGAACCCACGGATAGTTAGGCTCAAGACCGAAGACATTCGAGTACGATCTGCGAGATGCGTGAGTCCCTCCACCACCCTTGTCACGATGCGTAGTCACTCACCCGTCTCTTGGGAAGGGATCCCTGTGGATAGTTCAATCGCAAGACTGCTCCGAAGGATCGAATAGGACGTACGGGCTCATGTTCTTGGCGGCGACTTGATTCTGTTGCTGCACGTATTGACGAGACCACATATCTATCAAGGGGGATTACTCGGTGCATACAACTGCATGGACGCGTCAGCGCACCTCCGGTGAGCGTCGCGGGAAGCGCGTTGTATGCTATGCGTTCTACCTAGATTGAAGTCAGAGCATGTCGTCAAAACGTTGGTGGACGTACTCGATCTGCATACTTCAGGTCGCCGATCACTTGGTAAAGGTATGATCCTCTGCGCTAACGTGAGACATATCGTCACATCCAGGAGAGTCGGCACGCACGAAAACATGGTTTCCTGAGGCAATAGCGTCAGCGCCTACGGGATGAATGCAGATCCAAGTTAAGGGCCACGCACCACGACCATGCATAGCTCGGACCTTGTGCGAACAAGTCAGCCTGAGCGGGAAAGAATCGTACCGGAGCATAAACGTACCCTCTGGCTGCCTCGAGCCCTGCCAGGTACTCGTCCGCAGCGAACGCACCAGACGGTCGGCCATGGTACTGGAATACAATATCCCATGCCGCGCTGGCAACGTCAAGTTCTGCGACCACGTCAAGATAAATGGTTGCGAATGTCCGTGATGACGAGGTGAACGAACCGGTCTTGTTCTGTGTGAATCGATACGATACTGCGAGCGCCTTGAGGCCCTCTGCGACGTTGACGCCATGCCATGCCAAGTCTCCGAAAGGACTGGTCAGTCCTTCAGTAGCGGTCTTCGGGAAGTTCTAGAGCGGAGTGTGAGGATTGAAAACATGTAACGGGACTAGATCCCCTTACCGCCTCGGCGAAGATGTCCTCCCATGGGGAACCAGTGGTCTTGAGTTTCTGCATCATATTGAGCAGAAGATCTTCCTGTCCGTTCGGGTAATTCTCGTATAGCCTGCCGCGCGTCCAGTGAGTATACAGCGCATTTAGCCATTGACAGACTCTGTCCTCACCACTGCAGGCTCAGAGCGAACTCCTCCCAGCGAGAGCGGCCTCAATCTTCCAGCCCTTGGTTGTTGTCGAGCATCGTGTCGGCGAGCTGGACAAACTTCCAGATGGCGCTCACGACGCGGGCGGCCTGGGAAGGGTCGGCTTCGACCACCTGGATAGCACCGAAGAGGATGGGATACCTATGCAGACAACTTGTTCAGAGGCAAGAAGGAGGTGGCGATCGTAGTTGCATACCTGCCCCATAGGTAGCGAGCCTTGTAGTATTCACCTCGGGACCATCCAGCCGGTGGAGTCTTGTGGTCGAGCACGTAATCGAGGAATTGTTGCGTCTGGTTCTGGATAGACGCATCATCCGCCAGAACGCCTGTCGGCACGAGCCCATTCTACTGAGGACATTAGAACTGCAGGGCACTGAGTGGGACATCACACGTACAAACCAGTAGCTTCCGGCTTGCAGTGCGGAACGCTCGTGTAGGGCACATAAGCGATGGTACAAGTCTCACTACCTTCCTCCAAATCGGAGTAAGCGGAGGACCTCCGGTCCAATCACTGTCCGAGACACTGAAGAACAATAAGGATCAGTGACCAATTCAGCGTGTAAGGTAATGAACCAACTAGTTGTAGAACTCGTGTTGATGTCCAGCTAATCCGGCAGCTTGCACTTTCAGCTAGAATGCATGACTTTGTTTCAACAGCCGATCTTACATGCAGATTGGCAACATCGCGCTCACCTGATCGGAGAGCCAGCCCGCAGGCTTGATGGTCCCCAATGGCAAGCTGATGTACTTCTTCGGGGCGACTATGCAGGACGTGAGCATGGCCAAAGCACAAACACAACGCGGCTGAACGAGAACTTACGACCCGATGTCGTCTGTCCGACGCATACCGCCACAGAGAGGGACAAATATGCTAGGGAAGCAGACGTGAACATCTTGAGCAATGGAACGTCAGGCTACTCAGAGTGGCATGAGGAGCTGTTATATGTCCTCGCTTCGCGGCTTCGTCAGACAAGGGGCAAGGAAGGTTGCACCGCATGGCGCACCGAGACAGAACTGTAGAAAGAACTCAAGTGACCTGGTCAGATCGCAGTAAGTATCGTCATCAATGCCGCTTCAGTTCTGTAGAGTTCCCCGTGACATTGTGTGGGATACAACATGTTCACGGAGGCAGGGCGGTGGTTCAGAGAGTTCTGATGGTCAACGCAGCAGAAGTATGATTCAAGAAAAGTAGAAGTACCGGAGATGGTGAAGGGTCAAGTTCGTCCAGTGCCGGAGCGCATCTTGGCTTAACCGAGGACGGGTATACGACGTCAGCTGCTCTATGTCTGCTGCGTTACACATCATGAAGCGAGTGTTGGTGAAGCACAACTCGTGCCCGAAGTGCCTCCACCTGACCGTCCGCTTGCCATATCCACTTGAGTCAGTAGACGCTGTATTTTCCGGATTTCAATTCTTCGTTCCCAACTTGCAGAATCCGAACGAACGTACACTCTCAGCGTGGACCTTGAGTCGTGACGGCGCACCCCGGGACGATCAACGGGCTAACTAGCGCAGGTCCGCCCGAGACATCTTCTCGATACGAACGAGCGTGTCGGCGTTCACGTCGAGGTGGTAGTACGAGCTGCAGAATTGGCCCGGACATCATCAATCCCGCATATATTCGCGACGAAGCACATCCGCACCTTGTCGAGACCTCCGCCTGGACCATAACGGTCATGACGCATGAGGCCCTCCATCTACGGGCAGAGGTAGCTCGGACAGTTGAAGATCCACTTCTGCGGAAGCGTCCACTGTACGAGTGCGGCACATAAGCGCGTACCCAGCAAATACACATCCAGCGAAACACTACTGAGTCCTGGACTGTGTGTGTCAGACCGAAATCCTGAAAGGTCTGAGTGCGGACATGGTGGGAGTCGAGTAGAACGTTGTGCGTGGGACGGTGAGGCGCTTAGGCGCGCGGTGTTCAGAGCACAATCCTCCACTAATCGACGTGGCTGAATACGTTCAACCTACGACTACGACACGACTCATTAGAAGACGGCTAGATGAAAGTAATAAAAACATGCAGTTGGATGCAGATAGTCCCTACAACAGAGCAGAGCGTACGACGGACGTGAGATGTGATGGGATGATGGGGGGCCCCGTTGCAGGACGGCTGGGGAATGCAGTTGATGCAATGGTGCGTGAGTCAGTGTGGAGTCGATAATACAGGTCGTGATGATGGATGTGAAGCAGACGGAGTGCGATGCGACGGAGCCAGGAGCATGGAAGAACTGAGACTATGGAAACAGATATGCAAGGTTAGAGAGCGGATGGGGTTGAACCCGGTGACGATGCTTGGAAAAGATAGAGCAAGCCAACCGTGGCCCGCAGCCTGTTAAACTGCCGTCGTGAGTGTTTCTACGACGCTGTGGAAGCGCCGCTGAGGAGTGGTGAGATGATGGGTATGGGGATCAGGAACACTCAAGGGGAGGTGTCGCAAATAGCAGGCCTCTTCAGTGCGCGTGGCCGTTGGTAGTGGGGGCGCCATTGGCTGTGGGAGCCTTGTGCTTGGCGGCATACTCCGCGCCGGCCTTGAAGAACGGCTCAAATATGCCTCGGGCTTCTTGAAGTCGTTGTGCACGACATTCACGAGGTAGTAGGTATCCATGATCCCGTCGATGAGCTTGCGCGTTGGCGATTCCGGGTCGTAGACCTTGGCCCACTGACGGCCGAGCTCGTAGGCCTCATCCTGAGTGGCAGTTGCGTCAACTCTGACTATACTGTAACGTCCTACGCAACGGCAGACTGACCTTCCACGCCATGAAGCTGATGGCCTCGACGATGGTAGGCTGAACGATCTCCTTGCCCGGGAAGACACCCCAAGTGACAGCGTTGGGACCATCGGAGTGGGTGTTCGTGCGCAGGTCCCCGCGGTTGTTGATCACATAGTACGTGATGTTGATATCGCGCTCGATGTGAGGGATGAGCATCTCGAGCAGCTCTGGTGGAACGAAGAACTCGAGGTACGCCTGTACAAACAGAACTCAGTGACGATTCAGACATTGGCACAGAGGAACGGACCTTCTGGTAGACATAACCATTCGCAGGTCCCCAACCATGAATCCGGTCATCGCTGCGTGCACCGTCAACAGCAGGCTGAGAATTGATCGTCAGGAATCCCAGCTCGTTCAACTTGGCCAGTTGTTGCGCAATGACCGTCGTCTCGCTCGAGGGCGCGGTGTCCGACCAGGGCAGCGCCTGTAGCTGGCCAAGACAGAACTTGGCGAACAGCGCGTGGATGTCGTCGACAGATGTCGGTGTGTCCCAGAGCTTGAGCGCGTCCTCCTTTGTCTGCTTGAGCCAGACTCCGTACCCGTCGAGCTCGCCGTATGCGGGCGAACGGGAGTCTCCGAAACGACCGTTGGGGTACTCGTCCCAGTTCTCGGTGCGCGAGAGGTAAGAGCGCGTCCGGTTGGCCCAGAAGATGGGACGAATGGTCTCGGTACGGCGGTTGGGGGTAAGGGACTGCATGATAGTGAACGTGTGAGTCAGTATGCTGGTGAAGGCGCAGTGGAGTAACGACGGACGCACCTGTCTCCAAGGCAGAGGCTTGACGACCTCGACGCGCGGCACCAGATTCAACTCCTCAAGCAGCATCCGACAACCTTTTTCCAATTCATGGTATAGAAGTGGAGGCCCTTGATACCGAGGTCCGCAGCGAGAATCTGCCTGCACATGTTGGCCACCAGCTTGGTGCCGAGCTCTCGAACCTTCTCATCGTTGTTTTTGTGCGGCTCGAGTTCATCCAAGAATGTCCGTGGGACTGTTATCTTTGCCAGGGACGTCGCTTTCTGGAAGCCGTTCCACGTCTGGATAGGCATGATGCCTGGAACGATGGGAATCATGATGCCGGCGGCCCGGGCAGCGCGTACCCACTCTACGAACATGTCGATGTCGTAAAACATCTGAGTGAAGATGAAGTTCGCGCCAGCGTCGACCTTGTCTTTGAGGTACTGCATCTCGCGTGCCGCCTCTGCGGGGAA
>JABYQS010000378.1:0-26367 GCA_022592435.1 Cerioporus squamosus
TGCGCTCACCGTGCCCGCTCTCCTCGGCGCGTGGACGCCGCAAGGCACGTTCGCGTGGTTCGCAGGTGGAACATCTTCGGTTCGTGATGTCGCTGCTGTTCGTGCCCGAGACGAAGGCGCTCTCGCTCGAGGAGCTCGACCAGGTGTTCAGCGTGCCGACGCGCACGCACGCGGCGTACCAGATCAAGGCCGCGGGGCACAACTTCCGGAGGTACGTGCTCAGGCAGAAGGTGGGCGACATGCCGCGCGTACGAGCATGAGGGGGCCATTGGGGAGAAGACGTATGCGATGGGCGGCGTCGAGGCTGCGTGAAGACCTTTTGCGCGTAGGCTGTTCCATGCCCTCTTTCCTCCATACTATGAAACCATAGTGCCGATAAGCATCGCCCTTCTTGCGTGTAGTATATACCACTGGATTTCGATCTGATGTGTACACTAGCTCGGACGCTGTATATATGAACCTGTAGACCGCCACCATCATCCTGTATGTATCGATAAGTAATGTATGAATGCAGTCTCGTGCACATCCCCGCCCGCCTTTCACGTTTGGTGGAACCGACTGGTGAGTACTTGAGTCCTGAACGAATGCACCTTTCCCGCGGAGTCTGACGTTCAGTAGCTACAAGAAGACGCCATCGGGGAACATCTCGCTTCCGATCGACACATGGCTCGTTGGTGGGTCTCGGACGTCCGCAGATGACCAGACTAAATCTCACACTTTGAACGATGGCCGCCTAGGCTCCGCCGATTTTGTACACTGAACGCCGCGTTGCTACCGCCACTCGAACAACCACACCATTGAACCCCTTGAACCTTCATCTACACTGGACGTAGCTGCTGTCCACGCCACTCGAAGAAGCTCGCTGGCGAGCTTCGGATGTATGCAGATGAGTGCAGATGACCTGATTTTTCGCACTTTGGACGGTCCACCGCTCGATTCTGCCCACACGGATGACGCTGCTGTCAGCGCCACTCGGGAGGAGCGAGGACACGATAGCCCTGGGCATTACGCCGGGTAAACCGGGCACGATCGGGGTCGGCGAGTACGTACACGCTGTTGTTCTGCTCATCGCTCCACTACTACGTACTGATATGGAATAATGTAGGCATGAGCGACCGAGAGATA
The DNA here is from genome assembly GCA_022592435.1 of Cerioporus squamosus. NCBI lineage: Eukaryota > Fungi > Basidiomycota > Agaricomycetes > Polyporales > Polyporaceae > Cerioporus > Cerioporus squamosus. The sequence goes on from JABYQS010000378.1 coordinate 1,126, forward strand.
CTCGCAGGAAGAGAGTGGCAAACGCTCGTCCGAGTGTGAGCGGAACGTGGTACGCGCAGCGCCCGCAAAACTTGGGTGGACCATGGTCTATCCCATGATGTATGGGGCTCTCAGCTCGTGCTTCTCCCCGATGAGCATCGTAACCGAGAGGCAGGTTGGACCGACAGAACTCTGAGCTTGGACGCCATGTACTGGAAACGTTGATAAGCTCGGCGTGCGGGGACCTTCTCCGCTGTACCTCCTCCCTGCACTCGGTCGGCCTCCCAACCCTCTCTGTGCTACACTCGATGGCCTCCGAAGTCGTGAACGAGAAACGCGAGGCCCCGCATCTCAATGAGAAGGCGTCGTTCGAGGGTCGCGTGTCCTTCGTCGAAATGCACGACGCCGAGTCCGCCTCACCGACTCGGACGCGCAGCCGGGACTTGAAGGCGAAACTCGAGAACCCGCTCGCGAGGCTCACGCACGAGCAGCTCCTCGCCGATGCGGCGGAGTTTGCGAGGACGCACGAGCTGGGCGAGTTTACGGAGACGATCCAGAAGGGCGCATTGCTCGCACAGGACCCAGCTGCGTTCGAGACGCTGCCGCTGCTGAATGAGGAGGATCGGAGGGTGCTGAGGCGGGAGTTCACGCATAAATGGGACCATCCGAAGACCCTCTACTACCTCGTCATCATGTGCTCTGTTGCGGCGGCGGTGCAGGGTGTAAGTCGATCCTTCCGTCTTGGGTGTGCGTGTTATTGACCTACTCTACTCAACAACAGATGGACGAGTCGGTGATCAACGGAGCAAACCTGTTCTTCCCGTCGCAGTTTGGCATCCAACCGCAACCCGGATCTGGTGCGAGCAGAGAGCAGTGGTTGATTGGGTTGGTCAATGGAGCACCATCCGTGCGTTATCTTTCTAAATGTCGCTACGAGTGTATACTGACGCTTTCATGCAGTTATGCTGTGGCATCCTCAGTTGCTGGCTGACAGGCCCTGTGCGTCACCGGTGCCTGCGCATCCCAGTAAAGGCCTACTGACCTCCTTGTTTCACCCTTAGCTCAATCGATGGTTAGGCCGTCGAGGCGCCATCTTTGTCGCCGGCGTGTTCTCCTTTGTCACTTGCATCTGGCAAGGCGTCACAAACTCCTGGCAACACCTCCTGGTCGCCCGCTTCTTCCTCGGCTTTGGCCTCGGCCCCAAGAGCGCGACGGTCCCCGTATACTCCGCAGAGTGTGCGCCGCCGCTCATCCGCGGGGCCCTCGTCATGATGTTCCAGACCTGGACGGCGTTTGGTATCATGTTCGGATACGTCGTGAACTTCGCGTTCCGGAGCGTCCCGGACCCTGCGGGTATCCGCGGCCTCAATTGGCGTCTCATGCTTGGAAGTGTAAGTCTTCCTCTGCCATGACAGTCGCTGGAAAAATGTGGATGTGAACTCATCATTTGCGCATTCAGGCAGGTATCCCGGCGTTGATCATTGTGGCCCAGGTGTACTTCTGTCCGGAGTCGCCGCGATGGTACATGATGAAGGGCCGCTATACGAAGGCGTTTGAATCTCTTCGTCAACTGCGACACACGGAGCTCCAGGCTGCTCGGGATCTCTATTGTGCGTCCAACGAGTTGCATGCTCATGGATCTGGGTTGATACGTCTTGTCAGATATTCACGTCCTACTGGAGGAGGAGAATAAAGTCAGCAAGAGCACGCAAAACAAGTTCCTCGAGCTGTTCACCGTGCCGCGCAATCGCCGTGCTACGCTTGCGTCTGCCATCGTCATGTTCATGTGCGACTGGCCTTGGCCGTCCTACCGCAGCACGTACTGACGCGTGTTCATGCTCACAGGCAGCAGTTCTGCGGCATCAACGCCATCGCGTACTACTCCTCAAACATCTTCGTCCAAGGGGTTTCAGCCAAACTGCCGCTCTGCTCGCATCCTTCGGCTTCGGTGCAGTCAACTTCGTCTTCGCGGGGCCTGCGATTTGGACTATTGATACCTTTGGACGCCGCAACCTCCTCCTTGTGTCATTCCCTCTGATGGCGGTGATGCTGCTCATGACCGGTTTCGCATTGTGCGTCCCGCGAGTTGCGATAGTCTGGAGTGCTGACCCTGATCAACGCTTCAGCTGGATACCGGAGTCGAGCCCCGCACATGTCGGAATCATCGCACTGGGCATCTATCTGTTCACGGCCGCGTACTCGCCCGGCGAGGGTCCAGTACCTCTCACAGTAAGTCAAGCATGAAGTCATGTCTTCCAGTGTCTGATAATTTCCCTTTCTAGTATTCCGCTGAAGCGTTCCCTCTGTACATCCGAGACATCGGCATGTCCCTCGCTACCTCTATAACTTGGTTTTTGTACGTCCTCTACTTCCTGACATGATATTCTTCTAACCAGCTGCTGCGCCCCCAGCACCTTCATCATCGCGCTGACCGTGCCTGCTCTGCTGGGTGCATGGACACCACAAGGAGTGTTTGCGTGGTTCGCAGCATGGAACATCTTTGGGTTCCTCGCCGCGCTTCTCTTTGTTCCGGAGACGAAGGCCCTGTCGCTCGAAGAGCTTGACCAGGTCTTCAGCGTACCGACACGCACCCATGCGACGTACCAGCTCAAGGCCGCGGGGCACAATTTCAGGAGGTACGTGTTGCGGCAGAAGCTCGGAGAGTTACCGCCGCTGTATGAGCACGAGGGGGCGATTGGAGAGAAGACGTATGTCCCGGGAGTGGAGGCTGCGTGAGCGGGGAGCTCCGAGTCGGGATCTCCTCCCGAGCGCGTGGAGTGTGCATGTCCAACTTCTTGTCCTTCTTGTCGATCATGATATTGCACCGTATGACGCACGAGGACTCTTCTTCCATCTCTCATGTAGGAAATGACCGGACCAGGTCCGATTTGCACCATCATTGGCTCGGATGCTGCATTCACCTGTACGCACACGTAGCACACTGCTCGGCCGCTGCCGTATGGATGGCCAACCTACTCATCTTATCCCTGTTTTCGTGCACTGCATCGCCTCAAACGCAAGCGTACTCGGCTGTAAGGACTTCGCTGGTGAGTCCTTGAACGCGTGTAGACAAATACGAGATCTCATTCTGATATCCTGTCATCCAGTGCCCCGTCATCGTTCGGCACGCGCGCGCGTTTCTTGACTAGCGATGAAATCATCTTCCATTCGCTAGTACGACCGAATCGGAGCCGCAGTGTTCCCAAAATGCGACGGCCTCTTCTAGAGAGAGAGCCTCGCAACATATGTCGACGCCGGAGTCTCTGGTAACGGCACGTTGAATTCAGTTCGGTTCATAATGGCTGATTGGACGATTGTGTTTCACATCCAGATATCACGCTTGCAAAGGGTACAGAGAGGTGAATGACAGGCTGTTTGCGATCCTCGAGGCATGGAGTTGCGCTCCGATGAGGTGCTGCGAGCCGTGGATGCCGAGGCTGAAGTTCCCAAGGTGATGTACAGGGGCTATGGGCACGACGGGAAGTCCGGTGACAGTGAGTACGTACGTGCAGGCTGCTATTCTAGTCACTCTCACTTACATCTTCTGTGGGTTGGGCAACAACTGGCGAGACGGAGTAGCGAACAGGAACTCCAGCATGCCAACGGGGCCCGTGGACTGCACCACAAAGCAAGGCAGTCGCTTCTCAGGGTGCAAGCGGACCTATTGCGCCTCTACGCGGGCACACCTCGCGCGAACCTTGATCTCCCTGCGTTCATTTGATCTCCCTGCGTTCATCTTCCTTGGCGACAACAGCCGTTGCGCTCAATGGTAAGATGAGCATCGCTGTGCTGAATGCTCCGAACTCGCAAAGGCCGATGTATAGAGCAAATAGCGATCCCTCAGGCAGCCACTCCGCCTCATGCCGTCAGGGCCTAACGATGTCTTGCATGCTCACGGCTCATGTACTCCTGGAGTCACTCCCACCTTGGCATTCGAACATTTGGAGGCAGAGGAACAAGATCCACCGATACATAAGCAGCGATACTCTTCGTCTGCTTCCCCACCCCAGACCCCACTTCCTGCTCCCATCTCCGAACTTCACCGAACGCTGCACTCTGACGAAACCGACCTCCGCCTGTCATGCACTACACGATGTCCTCTAACGACGATCATAAGAAACGAGATTCCGCAGCTCTCGTCGAGAAGAGCTCCTTCGAGGAGCGCGAGTCGGTCGTCGAGTTCCGCGACTCCGCGTCGGACTCCCTGTACCAGACGCGGGCTGGCGACTTGAACGCGATCATCGAGAACCCTCTCGCTAAGGTTTTGCACAAGCAGCTCCTGATCGATGCGGCAGAGTTCGCAAGGACTCACGAACTCGGCGAGTATACCGAGACGATTCAGAAGGGCGCGCTGCTCGCTCAAGACCACGCAGCGTTCGAGACGCTTCCTATGCTCACCGAGGAGGATCGACGGATGCTGAGGCGGGAGTATACGCACAAGTGGGACCAGCCGAAGACGCTGTATTATCTGGTTATCGTGTGTGCGATTGCGGCAGCGGTACAAGGAGTATGCTCTCTTGGTTCTTACGTGGCGCATGCACTCATGAGCAACTTGAAATAGATGGACGAAGCTGTGATCAACGGCGCAAACCTCTTCTTTCCCACCCAGTTTGGGATCGAACCACCGCCAGGAAGAGGTGCGAGCAAGGAGCAATGGCTTATTGGGCTCGTAAACTCGGCGCCATCTGTACGTCGTCCCCGTCTATGGCCTCTGGTCTCCGAGTTACTGAGATCCTCCCGCAGCTGTGCTGCGGAATCCTCGGTTGTTGGCTCACAGACCCCGTGAGTGTCTCATCTGTATATTCGCGATCCTGCCACACCATCGGACTGAACGTCTATGTCCGTCACTTTCAGCTGAATCGACTCCTAGGACGTCGAGGCACGATTTTCCTGGCGGCCCTGGTCGGGTTCATTGTTTGCATCTGGCAGGGCTTAACCAACTCGTGGCAACACCTCCTGGTCGCCCGCTTCTTCCTCGGTCTCAGTCTCGGTCCCAACAGTGCGACGGTCCCCGTGTACTCCGCAGAGTGCGCGCCGCCGCTCATCCGTGGGGCCCTCGTCATGATGTTCCAGACCTGGACGGCGTTCGGTATCATGTTCGGCTATGTCATGAATTTCGCGTTCCGCGGCATCCCTGACCAAGGCGGCATTCGAGGGCTCAATTGGCGCCTCATGCTTGGCAGCGTATGTTTCCGTCGTGGTCTTTGCTGGATTGCAAGTGCGGGGGACTGATACATGCGTGTGTAGGCAGGCTTTCCCGCACTCATTCTCCTGGCACAAGTCTACTTCTGTCCGGAGTCGCCGAGGTGGTACATGATGAAGGGCCGTTACGCCATGGCATTCAAGTCGCTCCGTCGCCTGCGCCATACCGACCTTCAGGCCGCGCGAGACCTGTACTGTACGTCCGAAAGCCATATCTTCTGTAAACATTGCTGATCCTTGGATGCCAGACATACATGTCCTGCTCAAAGCCGAGAAGGAGGCGAGCGATAGAACACACAACAAATTATTGGAGCTGTTCACTGTGCCTCGCAACCGGCGCGCGACGATCGCGTCGTCGATTATCATGTTCATGTACGGCTCAGTTGACCACTGGCATTCTCATGCTCAGCCGACTCATAGTCGTATATGTTTACAGGCAGCAGTTTTGTGGTGTGAACGCGATCGCATATTACTCATCCAACATCTTTGTGCAGGGCGGCTTCAGCGAGACCGCAGCCCTTCTTGCGTCCTTTGGCTTCGGGGCCATCAACTTCGTGTTCGCAGGGCCCGCTGTTTGGACGATAGACACCTTCGGACGCCGCAACCTCCTCCTGGTGTCATTCCCGCTCATGGCCGTGATGCTACTCATGACAGGCTTTGCATTGTGCGTGGGCCGTTCTCTCATGACTTGCCGCACATGCTAACGGAGACTACCGTGACTTCCAGCTGGATACCCGAGTCCAGTCCTGCACACGTCGGGATTATAGCGCTCGGGATCTACCTTTTCTCAGCTGCATACTCGCCGGGAGAGGGTCCAGTGCCGTTCACCGTGAGTCATTTCATCTCATATCTCCATTGCGTTCGCTCTGATACGTCATTAACATCAGTACGCCGCTGAAGCATTCCCGATGTACGTCCGTGACATCGGCATGTCCCTTGCCACCGCAGTGACCTGGTTTTTGTGCGTTCATTGCTTCCCTATCGACGCTCAGCTAACGAGCCCGACCCGTCCCCAGGAGCTTCGTCATCACGCTGACCGTGCCTGCCTTGCTGGGCGCTTGGACCCCGCAAGGCGTCTTCGGATGGTTCGCAGCGTGGAATATTTTTGGGTTCTTCGCCACACTGCTCTTCGTTCCGGAGACGAAGGCGCTCTCCCTGGAGGAGCTCGACCAGGTCTTCAGCGTACCAACGCATACGCATGCGACGTACCAACTGAAGGCGGCGGGTCACTTCGTCCGGAAGCATGTGCTGAGGCAGAGGGTGGCAAGATGCCGCCGCTATATGAGCACGAAGGCGCGCATTCACAGACGCGGTACGCACCAGGGGGCGCGGGGGCTGCCTGAGCCGCGCGATGCGAGTCCCGATATATCTCGTTCGGACGGAGGCATTTGTTCTCGCCTCGCTCAGAGTTACGAGAGACGAGAGACGTCGCTTGTACTACACCTGCGGTTGACGGTCCCGGCGAGCCGCCTTGACTACCCGCGCCCGATTACTTCACTGCTTGCTACATATTGCCTTCCGTGGACCGTGCTATCCTAATGCCACGGAAAGACTCACATCGTAACATCCTTGTCCAAGTCGCATGCAGAATATCCCGCTCGGACATCCAGAAAATTCAGAGTGCCCGAAAATCGCCGTCAAGCACGTACATACAGCCAAAAAAGATATTCTCTACGCGCCGTAAATTCTTCGATAGTACAAATGGGGGAAATGGTACGTACTCTCCCGACAATGTTGTACAGAGCGAGCCGCCTTTGAAGCGCCCGGAAGTTTGAACTGAACCACCATGATGTACTAGTACTGCATCCGCACGTCTTCCAGCGCGCAACGATTTCCCGGAGTCCATCAAGTGTTGGGCTCCTCAATCTTGCTGACACTCTCTCCTACCGCATCCTTGACCATAGCTCTATATCTGACCCCAGCGTTCTTCCTTGCCGCCAGGACCGTATTGCCCACCGTGTGCGTATGCCAGTGCACAATGGGACGGAGACCGTGTTTGTGTGATAGTGGTGAGTGTCAGTGGACTATCAGAAGTCCGGAGTCTGACGTTACCTTCGGCTCTTCGACATCTCGGCCGATGGTGGAGCTGACTTACACTATGACGGCGGTGGGAGACTCGCCAACAGTCTCGCGGTTAGTCGTTCAGGACCATGCCAATTCGGACCTCAGGCTGAAACCAGTTGTTATAGCCCCGGGCGCATCCTAAGAATCACGACACGGTCCTTTGGTATATGATTGTCAGCATGCGTAGAGTAGAACCAACAACGAAGGGTTCAGAGAAGACAGCGAGCGCTACGTCAGAAGGATCTGCAAGGCGCAAGGGACGAAGAGTACGTACACACTTCCCTCCTTCTCACTTCGTAACTCCTTATGTTCATGACAACAGACTACGTCAGATATTCGTACGTATTTTGACCATTCTAATGCCTCCAAATGGAGTGGACCCTCGAGCATCTGGGCCGGGCCCCACGATGTGCATTCCCGATGGCACAACCGCCAGCAGATAACGCCCTACGGGAGGAGGTCTTCGGGGATCTTCAGGGTTGGACATTGACGACCGCAAATGCTGATAAGCTCTTACCCGGGTCTCGCGTCCCATGGGACCCCTGACTCGCATCCCCGTACGCCCACATCCCCACCTAACTGCTGAGCACGCACGGCACGACCATGTCCTCCAGCGGCAAACGGGAGGCTCCGGAGCTCGACGACAAAGGCTCGTTCAAGGGCCGCGAGTCCGTCGTCGAGCTTCCCGAACCTAAGGACTCCCGCGGATCCTCTGTGCTCAACCATGGCTTGAACGCGAAACTGGAAAATCCACTCGCCAACCTCACGCACGAGCAGCTTCTGGCCGACGCCGCCGAGTTTGCCACGACGCACGACCTAGGCGAGTTCACCGAGACAATTCAAAAGGGCGCGTTGCTCGCACAAGACCCGGCTGCATTTGAGACGCTGCCGATGCTCACCGAGGAGGACAGGAGAGTGCTGAGACGGGAGTTTACACATAGATGGGACCATCCGAAGACGTTGTACTACTTGGTCATCATGTGTTCGGTTGCGGCGGCAGTACAAGGAGTATGTTGATTTCCCTCCTCTCTCAGTCAGGTTGGTCTTACTATGCTAACTCTCTCCACGCCGACTGTGATAGATGGATGAGTCTGTCATGAACGGAGCGAATCTATTCTTTCCTTCCCAGTTCGACATTGAGCCCGCACCGGGAAGCGGTGCCAGCAGGGAACAGTGGCTGATTGGTTTGGTGAATGCTGCGCCATCAGTACGTCGTATCACCTTCGACGAGTCCGAATCATAGCTGAGCTCCCCTCACAGCTATGCTCTGGTGTCCTGGGTTGCTGGCTGACGACTCCAGTGCGTACCTGGTGATATCTACCTATCCTTTTCCTACGATGGTGCTCAAATCAGTCGACAGCTCAATCGATACCTCGGCCGTCGAGGAGCAATCTTTGTGGCGGCGTTGTTCTCATTCGTAACCTGCATCTGGCAAGGCGTTACGAACTCATGGCAACACCTCCTCGTCGCCCGCTTCTTCCTCGGATTCGGTCTAGGCCCCAAGAGCGCGACCGTTCCTGTTTATGGCGCAGAATGCGCTCCGCCGCTCATCCGAGGCGGTCTTGTTATGATGTACCAGACTTGGACGGCCTTCGGAATCATGTTCGGCTACGTCATGAACTTCGCGTTTCGGAACGTCCCAGACCCAGCCGGAATTCGCGGCCTCAATTGGCGTCTCATGCTAGGCAGCGTACGCAACACTCTTTCATGCAAGTCGCTGGATATAGATGGACTGATATGTGCCGTGTATAGGCAGGTGTTCCGGCGCTGGTCATCGTGGCCCAAGTGTACTTTTGTCCGGAATCGCCACGCTGGTACATGATGAAGGGCCGTTATACCAAGGCTTTTCAGTCGCTCAGACGCTTGCGGCACACTGATCTTCAGGCTGCAAGGGACCTCTACTGTACGCCCAATGATTTTATATTGTCCTATTGAGTATGCTCACAAGCTTCCTCGCTCGACGAATCTTACAGATATCCATGTCCTTCTCGAGGAAGAGAAGAAGGTCAGCAAGAGCACGCAAAACTTATTCCTCGAGCTCTTCACCGTGCCTCGCAACCGGCGTGCTACCCTGGCTTCGGCTATCGTGATGTTCATGTGCGCCCTCCCTATGATATTACACGGTCGAGCTACCTCGAAGCTCTAACACGCCAACATACGTTTTAGGCAACAGTTCTGTGGTGTCAACGCGATTGCATACTACTCCTCGAACATTTTTGTGCAGGGAGGCTTCAGTCAAACAGCCGCTCTCCTGGCGTCCTTCGGCTTCGGTGCTGTCAACTTCGTGTTCGCAAGTCCGGCCATCTGGACGATCGACACCTTCGGACGGCGGAACCTCCTCCTTCTTTCCTTCCCGATTATGGCAGTCATGTTGCTCATGACGGGATTCGCATTGTACGTGGCCTATGTCGCTTATATTGCGCGTGCGGATGCTGACGAGTGACTGCATTCTAGCTGGATACCTGTGTCGAGTCCGGCACATGTAGGGGTCATCGCGCTTGGGATATACCTCTTCACGGCAGCGTACTCGTTCGGAGAAGGCCCAGTGCCTCTCACTGTGAGTACTTCGCTGTCTATCGTGTGGCTTCAAGCCTTGTCGATTGTGTCTGACATGTTCTCGTATGCAGTACTCCGCTGAGGCATTCCCGCTCTACATCCGGGACCTTGGAATGTCGCTCGCTACGTCCGTGACCTGGTTCTTGTACGTACAGCACTGATCCCCCTATACTCTAATACTGAACTGATCAGCAATGTGGCGTTTCTGTAGTCTGTCCGTGGTTACCCTCACTGTTCCCGCACTCCTCGGAGCGTGGACCCCTCAAGGCGTCTTCGCGTGGTTCGCAGCGTGGAATATCTTCGGGTTCGTCGCCGCACTACTCTTCGTGCCCGAGACGAAGGCGCTCTCCCTTGAAGAGCTCGATCAAGTTTTCAGCGTGCCGACTCGTACACATGCGGCCTACCAGCTGAAGGCAGGAGGTCACAACTTCCGCAAGTACGTGCTCAGGCAGAAGCTTGGCGACATGCCGCCTCTTTACGAGCACGAGGGCGCGATCGGAGAGAAGGTCTATGCGCCGGGCAGAGTTGGAGCTGCCTGAACGGCAGTCCTCCTTACTGACCTCCTCGTCGATAGAGCACTACTTCTCGTATCGCAGTCCTAGATGCTGATATTAGTCTCGCCTACCCCCGTATCCATGCAATTCCGGGGTTTAGAGTCGCTACACGTATGAACACATATATTCTTACTCTCCGGCCGCTCATAGCGTGTATTGAAAGTCGGGCGCACGATCTCCGAGTCGTCGCAGATCTGCAGGTGCCCATCGAACATCCCCCTTTGCCTCCTCGCGCCTCATATCGTCCCGCTGCGAGTTGATGCGGATATAACGGAACAGCGTCAACGGTACAAGCAGCAGAGCGATCACCATGAAGCCCATCTCGAGCGCGTCTGTGTCCCGCCGATCGTCAGTGAACAACTCACAATAGAGCGTGTGTGGGATGACGCACGTCCGAGGACATACCGAGGCGCGTCCACCGTACGGTATATATTGCTTGCGATGATCCCGCCGAAGCTCGAGAAGCTGAGCTGCATCGCAATGCCCACGCCGCGCTTGTAGTGACCCGCAAGATTGTTCGGTAGCCTGGGGTAGGAACAACGTCAGAGGAGGGGTCTTGGTCAAGAGTGACACTTTCAGTCGACTTGCCATGCAGTGATGGCAGGGTAGCCGGAGTATCCGCCCGTGACGACAAGAAAGGTTCCGAAGTACTTGGCCCCGATGGACACATCCGCGACGTTGATGGCGAAGCCGATGAAACATAATAAGAGGCCTGCAACTACGAAAGGAGACCGTTGCTTGATGTGGTCTGACCATCGGCCCCACACAACAACGGTCACCGCTATATTCTCGCTTCTTCAGGAGGGCTTTAGGCGGGAGGATAGCGGAGGACGCACTAGCGACAACATAGGGAGGTACGGACAGGAGTTGCGAGATGGCGGCGCCGAATCCGAATCTAAAATTGAAGCGTGTCAGCCCTAGTTCATCGTTCCCCGGTATACTGACCCATTTATGATGGATCTGAGACAAGAGGCAGCTCAAGAGGTCAGACGGATGACAGTTCACCATGCTTGAAGTAGATGCGCACGGTAGGAACAGAGTGATCCCGTAGACTGCATGCACGAATGTCAGACTTTTCAGCAATCACAACAGGGGCACTCTCACCTGCAATCGAGTTGATCATGTTGATAATGGCTAGTATCCATACTTGCCAGTCGAGCACTGCGTCCCAAATATGACGCATCTCGAAGTGCTCTTCTTCGCCCACGGATGAGTTGTCGTACTCTATCCGAAGGATGTGTGTTAACGAAGACGTCATGCAGCTCTCGTGGAGGGATTTGGACGCATACTGAGGCGATGCATAAGATACGCCCGCTCTTGCGGGGTTAGGAACGGCGCACTGCTTGGGAAGTCGACCAGGACTGCGCATAACCATCAAATCGGGACAAGTCAACTTTCGATGTCCTAAAGCAGACGAATTGAGACTGACCGAAGAGCGCGATAAAGCCGACCACTATCGTGATCAAACCTTCGATGATCTGGAACCGGGTGTTAGCGACGCGACGGGCATACCATCCCGGCCAGAAGATACATACGAATATCCAAGACCACCCGAGCAATCCGGCCGTCCCGGACATGAAGGAGACGCCGTATGCAAGCAGACCAGAGAACGCCCCTGCAAACGACGCGCCTCCAATGAACATAGACATGCGTGTCAGTAGCATGTGTCGCGGGTACCACAACGTGAAGCTGCGGAGAGGGGGGGTCAATGCTCATGTACGAGTCGTCCGGATGTCGGAGCAGACGCACTAGTAGAAGACTCCGCACGACAGGCCGCTCTCTACCACTCCGAGACACAGCCGAGTGCCTACGAGTTGAGGGTAACTGAGAACGATGAATGAGTACGAGTCTGCCTTCTGGAATTGCAATCGTCGCACCTCTTGACGACACCCATGAGTGTTCTGCGGTGGGCATCAGTAAACTATCGCACCCGGTTAAGTCGTGACGGAGTGAGACATACGTGACGAGTCCCCAGGCCATCTGGTGCGAGATCAGTCAGCTGCATATGAGGTTTGTTCTGCACTTACAGTGATTCCCGAGAGCCATCGCGATGGACGGAACTTCTTGAGAACAAGACTGGCTGACCATTGAGCAAAGAGTCTATCGGAGACAGATAAACGAACTCACTTGGACGGTATGGCGAAGAAGAAGTACGACTGAATAGCCCTACGTGTCATCCCAATTGGAAGGCAGCGATACTTAGTTGAGGTACGAACCACGAAGTACATCGTCTTCGTTCCAGCTCAGCCCCGCTCTCCTGGATGAATAGAGCAAAGCACTCACCAGCGCCACATTGTACTTGTTACCCGTCAACTTGAGCTGAGTCGTTAGTCCTTCTAGCTTCGCGTTCCCTGACTTCTGATGAGCTCCTATCACAGACCACATTCGCTGCAACGTACCGATATTGCCTCTGTCAACGAAAGAACAGAGATACATGACAGTCAAGATCGGCATGAGCCGCCAGTCGATCTTGCGCCATAGTCGTCGCTCCTCTTGTGGTGTCAAGATAGGCTGTGCGTCACTGGGCGTGGCGTCTTGCCAGTAAGTCGCAATTTCGCGAGTCGTGGGCAACTCCTGGATGTCGGCCTCGATCGTGCCCTTCTCGCTTTCGTCGCCCATGGCAAGATGAGAGTCGTCCTCGACCAGCCTGCATGGGAAACTAGGAGTATCAGTGGACGTCTCAGCGTAGGGTGTTAGGTCAGCTCGGACTTCGCTCGGGGCTCGAAGTGTCACTGGCGTTGGTGTGAGCCAACTGTGACAAAGACAGGCCGAAGGGACTTACCGTGCGACAGGAAGAGCTCCAAACGCCGTGCTATATTGAACTCCAACGAATCGAGAGACATGTGAGTGCCGTCATTCTCACCAGCAGCCTTCGCCGAAACCTTGCGGAAGCTTGATAGGCGATAGCAGTGGATTCGTGAGAGACGTCGACTCTGATTCAAGGTGCTAAAGCTACACGATGGTACCCCGGATGATCTCAACCCCTTTGGAAGGAGCGGACTATCAGACTGTGCGTGCGTGATCATCAGAATAGTCAACGCCGTACCTCGAACTCAACCTTCTCCATGCCAAGAGTAGTAGATAGCGCACTTCGCGATGGCCCGCTCAAAGTGTGTATCGGAAGTCGGGCGCGCGATCGCCCAGCCTCCGCAGCTCTTCCGGTGCATACCTGACGCCCCTCTCGCTCGCCTCCCGCATGAGCACCTCCCGCTTCCTGTTGGTTCTCCAGTACGTCAGGGCCACAATGGGGGTGAGGACGAGGCCGATGCCTATGAACAGCAGCTCTAATGCATCTGCTCATTGCCGCCGGTCAGGACGCGAGCGCGAATACAAAACATAGACGGATACTCACGGCCGAGAATATATCGTGGCTCGTCCTGGAGGCGGTAGACGTTTCCAGAGATGATGCCTCCGAAGTTGCCGAATGTGACCAATACGCCGAGCGCGACAGCACGTTTGTAGTGGCCCGAGGTGTTGTTTGGGACCCTATCGAGAGACATGAGTCGTTAGGACCATGATGAGCCAGGCGCAAATCGATGTACCAGGCATTGATCGCGGGGAAGCTTGCGTACCCGCCGATAGCGACGAGGAACGTGCCGAAGTACTTCGCTCCAATCGAGGCATTGGATATGTTGATCCCATAGCCGATCGCGGAGAGGGCAAGCCCGGCGAAGACGAAGGGTGCCCGCATCTGGATGTGATCGGACCACACACCCCATACCAAGACCATGATGACTTGGGTAAAGATCCCGGTGAGTAACCGCCCTCAATAATCGTATCGGACCATGACGTACCGGCGACAAGGTACACGGGGACTGTTAGCAACTGAGATATCGTCGTGTTGAAACCAAAGCTAGGTGCGTTCCTATTAGCCTACTACCTGCTCCGACATCAGAGTCGTACGCACCCGTTGATGATAGACCTAAGGTGTGCGATCAGCATGAAAGTAACGCATTCCAAAGATGCACTTACGGTAAGAAGAATGCAATGCCGTAGACTGCAGGCCCCCTAAGTTCAGCGAAGATATATGCATGGGCGTTCAAGACTTACTTGGCGTCGTAACAGTTGCATTGATAGTGCATAATGCCCAGACTTGCCAGTCGAGTAGTGCCTCCTTGACATGGCGCCACTCGAAGTGCTCTTGCTCCCCAACTGAGGAGTTGTCGTACTCTGCGGGCGCGGGAGTGTCAAAGGGACAGGAAGAGAGCCGGGAGGAAAGAATATTGCTGAACGTACTCTTCTTGTGCACGACGAATGCACGCTCCTCTAACGTGAGGAATTTGGCGGTATGGGGCAGGTCCGGAAGCACTGTGGTCAGATGTCAACGAAGTACAGCGTGAATGGGGACACAGCTCATACGGTAGAATGCGACGATGCCAACGAATATGGTGAACAGTCCTTCGAGTATCTGCCAAAGGAGCATCTAGTCAAAGTACATGACCAGCGGAGTTGATGACCCGTACGAAAATCCATGACCATCCGAGTAGCCCGCCGGTCCCGGACATGAACGAGATGCCGTACGCGAGGAGACCGGAGAACGCGCCAGCGAACGTAGCGCCTGCCCAGAACATCGCGATCCGGGTCTGTAACATGAAGCGAGGGTACCAGAGACTGAGACTGGTCACGTCGAAGATCAGCCTGGATCAAGAGTTCCGCGGCTTGCAACGCGAAATGTGCACTTACGTATAGAAGACTCCGCACCCAAGCCCTGCTTCCGCGACCCCAAGCACACACGAACGCCAACAAGCTGAGGGTAACTGAAGAAGAGTCAGTGTATCGTCGTTATATTGGAAGGGCCACATACGTCTTCACAAGCCCCATGAGGGTCCTGCAGGACGAGATCAAAACTCAGTAACAGGCGCAACTCGGGGTCGTGACACATACGTTATTATTCCCCACACAATCTCGATGAGCAGCTGAGCGACCAGATTGAGATGAGAGCGCGAGAGCGAGACACTCACTGTGATGCTCGAGAGCCAACGAGAAGGACGGAGTCTCTTGATGACCAAGCTTTTTTACACGGTGAGCTATGCACGCTGTCGGGGTGATGGCGAGATGACATACTTCGCAGGAGTGGGAAATACATTGAAAGCCTTGCAGCAACGTCAGAGAGAGCCGGAAGCATGTACGAACCAGACGTACGACGAAATAGAGGGTCTGCGCAAGGAATCAGCACAGCTGAGCCACGCGATACGAGCCACTAGCGCACCAGGGCGATGTTGTACTTGTTTCCCGTCAGATTGAGTTGCGTGACAAGCCCTTCCAGTTTCGCGTTTCCTGTCCAGCGCCCATAACCAAACGATTCGGACGCAACGTCATCCCGAGACTCACCAATGTTACTCCTGTCCAGGAATGACACCAGGTACAACATGGTCATGGTCGGCATAAACCGCATGTCGCTCTTCCGCCATAGTCTCCTCTCCTCGACAGCGGTAAGTTCTGGGGGTGGAGGAAGCTTGTCTTCACCGCCGTAGGTGCCCGGGCTGAGCGGAACATCCGCATCCTCTGAGACGTCGACTTGGTGCTTCTCGCTGGTCGCAGGGGAGCTCTTGCGGTCGGTGACTGACATAGCGCGTCCACGAGAGGAACGCAAGAAGAGTCTCCTCCGCGCGATCGCTTGAGGACGCCTTTGAAGGTCCTTCGAGGCGCGCATCCCACAGCTGACCTCGTTCGCGAAGGGGTTCTCCGCCATCGCGCTTCTCTTCGGTCACAGGAAGGCTACCGCTGCAAAGGACACAGCTCTTTCCAAAGTACTAGTGCAGCTGGCTCGAAGCAGATATAGTCATGTCAATACATATGGGCATTGAGATCACTTACCAGACGGTGCCTCTGCGTAAGCTGCGTGGCTCCGAAACCCGCAAGTCAACTAGTCTTCAGGAAGTCCGTCCACAAATAGAGCCTAAATGCAGCCGCGCAAGAGCCGGATATTCCTGTCATACTGTTCGTCCTCGAGACCGCGGAAACATTCGCTAGCAATTGGACCCGGTGGTGACTGAACGGTCCGGACGGTAGATTGAACTTCTGGCGTAGGGCCCATGTCTGATACTGCCAGACATGGAGGAACCGCAGGGAGGTGCTTGTCTGGGGTGATGTACTATTTGTTCTCGGTTTCAGGGAGTCAAATCAAGAGAGTCTCTCACCAGATGCATTCCATGGCTGTAGGAGTCAGATGGCACCGGGACATGGAGGAGAGGACTCGGAGGAACCAGGCTGCCCGTGGGACTCCGCCTGCGACTGCCAGCGTTACGCCCTGTTACGCCTTAGCGCGATTGGCGCCGTAACAGTCACGTCATGGCATAGTAACGTCCCCTCAGTCGCTTTTCGAGTTGAACAACCTGGACGGCCACCCTGTCGCGACTCGAGTCCTAACTGTTGTCAATTGCACTACCTAGGGAATTGCCGACCTTGCGGTGTGGAGCTCAAGATAATTGTACGCGTTACGAAGTTCGAAGCCAGCACTGAACTCGCGCCCCAGTATACACTGGTGGCCTTACTTCAAGTCGAAGTACTGCTCAACCACATGTTGTCTGTCAGAAGCAGACTGCCTACTGTACAGATGGGTTCATAACTCTGCCTCAAATCTTCAGGCTTCCGGGTGTGCCTGTATAGGAGGATCCTCCACTATCTTCCCTCGCTTCCGAGGAGGTCGCGAAGCTCTCCTCGTGCGTCCCGTGTTCACCTCAGGTCTGCCGGGAAGAGGCGGAGGCGGCGTAGGAGGCTCCGCGGCCGTAGATCCGGTGTACTGCGCAACGAGGAAAAGCGTCTCAGATGTCCCTGTTGCAGCGGACGTCCGTAGGGAGCGGCTGGGCTCTCGCGCGTCACTCTCAGCCTCCTGGCCGGCGGGCGATGCGACCTTCTCCGAGACGGGCGTTGCCCCGGCCAACTGAAGAGTATAGGGAGTCGGCGAGGACAATCTGAGCGGCCGCACTAATCAGATGCAAGTTAGCCACACACGTACGTACGTTCCCGCAGATGTACGCTCACGTACCATCGGAATCTACAGACCGCCTGCGCGAGAACACTCTCGCGACAGCGCCTCGGGCGTTCCTGAACAGATGTGGCTTCCGCTGGCTCAGGACGACGATGAGGCTGCACAGCGCGACGAAGACGGCTATAACGCCCATGATCATCCCTGCGAGGACCTCCGCGTTCAAGCTATTGTTGGTTGAGGGTGGTGCATTCGAGGCCGAGCCTGCGGAGGAGTACGTTTGCAACATCAGGTAGGCTGTGAAGGTGTCGCTGGTGGGCAAGTCCCAGATGGTACTTGATGCTGAGCTCAGCGTAGGAGCGAAGGAGGAGAAGGGCGATGGCGGCGTGATGGCTGGGTCCGAGATAGTGGCGAACGTCGGTATGGCTGGGATGGAGAGAGAGACTGAGGAGGCTTCTGGCATGGGGATCGCGGGAGAAGTGGTCAACAGCGAGGAGGTTTCGGATGTGAACGTATCTTGTGTAGCGAACGACTCGCTGGGGCGAGAGAGCAGTGTAACGGTGACGAATCGAGTGAGATGCAGGGTTGTAGTGGTGTGCAAAGTGACCTCGACGGGATGATGTGATGCAGATGAGTATGGGGCTTGGGACGAGGTCTGTGTTGTTAATGCAGAGTCAGGGGATGAGGTAGAGGGCGATGAACCGGTCGAGTTGTGATAGGATATGGATACAGTCGAGGCGTTTTGCGAAGTGGAGGCCGGCCCCCGCGCCTGAGGAGGTGGCGGCATGGCTAGTGTTGGTAGAGTGAACGGATTCTATCAGTGGAACGCATCCTGTGCGTGAACAGTCTGAACGAGCGTGGCTTGAGGTCGGAAAAACCGACACGCCCGCGCCGTCAGTCGTATGCTAGAAGGTCAACGACCGGTCTTGCTATGCGCGGATGACTACCTGTCGGATGGTCCATGATGTCAGCTATAGAGACCCTCGACGGAAGTCAACGAAACACATACCAGAGTCGAATCCGGGCGTTCGAGGAGGGTATCATTGCACCCGCGCACAGTCGCATATATGTCCGAGACTCGAGTCTGCGGGGCCCCATCGCCGCCTTGAGTCCAAGCCTCCAGGATACGCAGAAGTTGATGTTCCATCATGTTCCCTGTCAGCGGTCGGTCCCTGGATAGTATGGTCCCTGGATAACAGACAGCTGACATCGAGAGCCGTACAGCGAGATTAAGTCCCGCCCGACAACCCAAATCACGCTGTAGACAGATGTGACCAGCGCCTTGACCAGAACGTACCTCATCACCAACTATGGGAGGTATCCTCGAGCGGTATGGGCTCAGCTCGTTGTCGAAACAACCGGATAACATGCTGCATGTGCTGGAGAACCGATGGAAGTGTCCGTGTCATAGTTAACATGAGGGTCCGTTCCTAACAGTTGTCCTGTGCGATCACTCGTGAGCATTTCTGACAACGTTGAGAGGAGCACGAGGAGGCATACCGTATATTCCCACCATAGAATGGTTCGCAGCCTCCATTTCAGTACCTCTGATATGGTGGAGGAAGGCTGAGAGTAACGAGCGGAGGCCCCTCCTCGTCGCCCGAGCCGCGGACCATATCTGGAGGTCCTCCAGCCAGGCGGATACCTCCATCGAGCTCATACACGGCATAGCTGTCCCTAGCCATGGGGGAATCATCTCCCCACATCCATGGTGAGGTGACGATGTCGGATGGTGATGGTTGCGAGGGTGCGAGCACATCTTCTCTCGCAGAGCGAGCGGCTGATAGAACGCTGTTCGCACCGAGGGACGGGTCGAGGTCACAGCGGGCGAGTGTTTCAACAGATTGAGACGTTGCGATCGGACCGAGGATAGTCGGCTGCGCAGCGTCAAAACCGTGCGCGTGGGTATGCATGTCGAGGACAGCAACAGCATCATCTACGACTTCGATCTGCCCTGAGCGGGATGCCGGCATGACCTGTCTATGAGATGCATCCGGATTGTTGCAAGGCAGAGATGGGATGGGAGTGACGACGCGCCGGTCCATCGCGGTCTTCGAGGACACCACGGAAGGGTGCACGGGGAGCGCGGCGAAGGGACGTGCTGCAGATCGAAGACATGGTCAGCGTAGTCCCATTGCAGTCATGTCAGCGACACGCATACCTCTCTCCCCTCCGTCTTCGAGCTCATCAGCTCGATCTCTCTGAGTCCTCCAGCGCCTGCATTTCCATGCGAGCACCCCGAGGACCACGACGGCAATCGCAACGGCCGCGGTCGAGAGGCCCGCAACGGCAGCTGTACTGAGGGTCCTAGTCGACGTTGAAGCCAACTGAGTCCTCGTAGAAGGCGATGAACCTGATGTTGAGCTGACTGCCGTCGGGCTAGTCGTTGAAGGGGAAATGGGATCTGAAAGAAACAAGAAGTCAGTGAAACCGATGACCGTATGCAGGGGCGATCGCAGAACAGTACTCAGAGTCAGAGAAGAGGTCGGATTCGCGCTGAACGTGACTGTTCCTGGTTGACTGCTGGAGCTGGAGCTCGTGGATGCGGGCGGAGAGAAGGTAGCCGATGCGGATGGCGTCGATGGAGTAGTAGGATTGTCAGTAGGTCGCGGAAAGTGTTCATGGCGGTGTGGCCTCATCGGCATACTTCACAGACTGTTCGACCGTCAGAATGACGGAGATTTAGTGGCGAAGACGAGATACAAGTAACATTTGGGGGAGGGCGGGATGTCATCCGGGGTATGCTGGGACAGCTAGGCAACCGGGGAAGTCGAAGTTGGCGTGCACCAGCACGCCAGACCACATAAGACAGGACTTCCTGCATGCCAGAGGCTCGGTGTCTCTCTGAGAGTGTACGGATGTCGTGCGTAAATACCATGAGTATAGTTCGTTTGATGGTTCGATACATGCATACGCAGTATATGATTGTTCGGAATGGGCGGGTGCAGTAGTCCTTCTCGTGTGCGCAATAGCGCTGTCATGACCTGAAGCGGCGCAATAGGCTCGCAACCGCTCGATCAGTACCTCCGGTATGGAGGAGGAAGAGTGGAAGTCGCCATCGGAAGCGGCTCCTCGTCGTCGTGAACCATGTCGGGAGGCCCTCCGGCGAGGCGAACACCTCCATCGAGCTCGTGAACGACCTGACCCCCTCTGTCCGTGCAAGAGCCATTTCCGTCCTCCCGAGGTAGAGGCGCAAGGTCGGAAGGTGATGGTTGGGACGCTGCAGCCACATCTGCCTTCGCAGGATGATCGGTTGATTGAACGCCCTGCGAAGCAGGGATCTTGTGGCTGGAAGCTGTGACATTCACAGCTCCAACTATTTGAGATGTCGCAACCGGTCCGGAGACGGTCGGCTGTGCAGCGACAGAATCCAACTCGCGGGTATGGATGTGGAGTACAGAGTCTGAAGGACTCGGTTCCGGATGGGCTGTCGACATGGACTGCCTATGGGAGGATGACAGGCGGGCTCCGTCCATAGCGAGGGATGGGAGCGCCACTTTGACGATATCAGGCTTCGCTACGACCTTGTGAGACGCGTCTGACTGGGACGAGGAGGTCGTATCGAAGGGATGTGCTGGAATTGAAACGAATCAGCTAGGTTGGCGGTAGATACACGCGAATACGCACCGCTGCGGTTTCTGACTAGTAACTCGGCGGCTCGACGTCTCTGCGTTCTCCAGCTGATACACTTCCAACAGAGCATCCCCAGAAGTGCGACCGCGATTGCCGCTATGGCCGCCGAGATGCCTGCAATGGCAGCTGTACTGAGCCGGGACTGCAGGCCCGATGGAGGCGTCGTGGAAGACGACGGGGGAGTGAGGCTCATCGGAGATGCGGTCGTGAGGCTGATCGGCGGAGCGGTGACAGAGACAGTGAAGGTGCTCGTTTTCGCCGCCGATGTGTTCGTTGGAGTGGAGATAGGTAATAAGGGGCTTGAAGACATGGCAGAGGTCAACGCGGAGGTCTGCTGCAATGTAGACTGTGTATTTTCTCCTCCTGAACTACTGGACATTGTGACCGAGGTCGGAACGGGCGAAGTCGAGGGTGTAGATGTACTTGTGGACGTCACATCCGGTGAAGTCGGGGTTGCAGATGGAGCTGTAGACGGTGGGGGTCTCCGGAAGTGTGCAAACAACTGTCGTCGATGCTGCTCTCGACATCGAGAGATAAGTCAGCACTTGCGCCGTCATCATCGAGGACATGGAATTGCACTGTGGTACCAGCTGCAACATCGACCTTCCACTGAAGTGAGAATTGAGTCTGGCGTATTCTTACTGTCTCGCACGTCCCGGAACGATAGTGATATCATATGGAGGTGTACCCTGGAAGATTGCGAGCGTCGCGGTGTTGCATTGCTGGACGCCCTCCGGGTGCAAGGATTTCCAGCGCGCTGACCGAGGCAATCATTGTGGATAGAAGAAGGATCATGATCAACCTATGGGCGACTTCACGCCATAATAGAGACGACAATAGTGGAGTCCAGTACGGCGAGCTGTATGATGACCGTCACAGGATGGACAGAAGTGGTATCTATACAACTCCCCGACAGAGATCCGACGATCATGAACTCGGAGAAACCGCGTGGCCTGTCTGGTCCTCTCTTGTCGAGTATTTTCCGCCACATGCCGTGCGCATTGAGATAGAGGTGACTGCATGATATGACGGCCGCTTGACGGATGGCGCTTTGACGATGCATGAGGCAGATCGTGCCCTATATTTGGTTGTAGCATTACAATCAGCATGTACAGCTGGCGTCAAAACCAATGCCCGACGTTCAGACGCGCAGTTTGTGACGCCGAACGCGCGCCAAAATCCAAACAATTCCCGAAATTCCCTGCTGCTGTACTCGCTCGTCGTACTCCGCTAGTCCTTCAGTTTCTCCTCCTAGAGGCCATGCCAAATCGCAAGATCAGCGAAGACATACAATACCGTGCGGTAGAACTTCTCTCGTTGGGGAGGAAGAGCGATGACGTTGCCACTACCCTCGGTGTCTCAAGACGCAGCGTCGAACGTTGGTGGACCCGGTACCACCGCAATGGCGGTGAGATCCCAAGATACACGTCTCTTTCATGTGGCCGGCCGCGAAGGTTCACACCGGCACTGATGGAGGACCTCCGGGATCTCATGGTACGTGCACCTTCCATGTACCTCGACGAGATTGTCCGCTGGTTCGCCATCCACCGCGGCCTCTTCGTCTCCTCTTCCACCATTCAGCGAGAAATCGAGCGACTTGGGTTCACGCTCAAGAGGCTCCGTCGCATCGCGGCTCAACGTGACGAAGTGTTCCGTCAGCAGTGGCTGCGCGACATTACGTCTCGCTTCACGGCGGAGCAACTCGTCTTCGCAGACGAATCCAGCAAGGACAACCGGACAGTCCTGCGGAGGTTTGGACATGCAGCGTCAGGGCAAAGAGCAGTGGAGTATGTCTCTGCAGACCGCGGAGCGCGTTACAGCATCCTCCCTGCGCTGTCGCTGCATGGTCTGCTGACGGTGAGGGTGGTGCGGGGCTCGGTGGATGGGCTTGAATTCTACGATTGGGTTCTGTTCGATCTGGTGTGTCCAGCTCATTCCATTCAACTTTCTGGTCGCCAACTAGGACTTCACATATCAGCTCCCCAAAATGAACCCGTTCCCTGGCCCGAACAGTGTCCTCATTGTGGACAACTGCCGCACACACAAGAGTCAAGCTGTGCGGGACGCAGTCGAGGCTGCAGGTGAGTGTTGTGTTGCAATTCTGGCATGTATGACGCTGACAACGTATATGCCAGGTTGTCTCTACATATTTCTCCCAGCATATTCACCTGACCTCAACCCAATTGAAGAAGCGTTCAGCTGCGGTATGTCTCCATTATATACTCCTACAGTATATCAACTCATCTCCCGCCTTAGTGAAGCATCACCTGCGGCGCCACAGCGAGCAATATGTGGACAGTGTCACACCGGAAGCAGACCTCGTACACGCCTGTCTTGTTGCGGTCACTCCAGAGAAGGCGCGCGGCTGGTACCACCATAGTGGTTACTTGTAGTACCTTGTACCCTCTTTTGAATCGATCCTTGCTGTTCCATTCCAATTATTGAGGTCTTAGATTACCAACGAAATGAGTGACGGCAGCAAACTGGTAGGTATCAGTATCGAACGGCATTACGAGTGCAGATAGCGAGAGACAGGGCTGATGGAGTGGGGAGGGCTGCACTAGGAAGAAGGGTAAGGTAGAACAGGATGATCAGCGACACGAAGGCATATTAAAACAAGTGTACTCATGGACGAGACTCGGAACAAAAGGACAGCGTGAACTCAAGAAGAGACAGTGCAAAGTCGAGAAGATAAAACTAGGAATGACGACTCGAGAAGGAGTAATGAGGGTTATATGTGGAGGGGCCAGGCTGAGCATGTGAGGTCGGAGCTGAATGCGCCGGCATAAATGCCGGCAGAGGAGGAGCCACAACTGGTGCCGCGCCGGGATAGGTGTACATCCCAGAGTATGTCGCTCCTTGGGCGGGAACACCGGCATAGAACTGAGCGGGAGGCATCACTGGTGGGGGCGCATGCATTGCAGGGATGGTTAGCTGCGAGGATGCATAGCCAGGGAACACCCCAGCTGTTGGAACCATCTGCGGAGCGCCATAACCGACGGACACAGGAGCGACGCTGCCCGAGTTGGGTTGGACTGCATGCGCGGGCAAAGATCCCCCGTGTACTTGACTCAGGATTTGCGGAGATCGCGACCTGTTTGCGTCGCTAGCCTTCCACCATTCGCTCCCAATGGGAGGCGTTCGCAAATCCACACCAGGCTGATTCTGCAGTGTACGTGTTAGTGCATGTTCCGCATATCGAGAGCAGTTCACTGCACCTTCAAGAGAGCGCACGCCCATGCTTTTACTCGTATGTCTGTGAGCTCAAAGTGCCAGCCCAGAGGTGCATAGTAGAAGCACCGCATCCCTGATGCACGCCGCAGGCGTCAACTTCCCCATGAAGCCATAGCAGGTACTTCACCAGTTTAGGAACATCGTCGTCGAGAGACCCCTGTTGCAACGTGAGTAGTAGCAGGTCATGAGCATGGCCTGGACATACGGTCTTGAAGCTGTTAGAATGAGCGGGGATAGCAGGGACTTGACTTGAACGCGCAAAACTTGAAGATGTGATTGCGCGGGCGGCAGGTGGTCTAGTCCAGATGGCGGCAGATGCTGTTGCGGTAGCCCAGAAGCGGAGTCAGCCGAGGAGCCTGCAGCCATGGCTAAAATGTCATGAAGGAGCATCAGCAGTGATCAAGTGGATTTCGGGATGAGGACTCACCAGCTCTGCATGGTGCCGCACTGTGATCGGCTGAGCCATACTGATCACGATGAACTCATCGCCACCTAGCGCGTCATTCGCCACGGTCTTCTTGAGCATGTTCATGAACACGTGGAAGGAAGACTCGTCGTGTAAGGGGAACCAGCGTGTCGTCTTCAGAGCCTTGCCCTTGGCAGCAACCCACGACCACCGCATGGATGTCGTGACAAGATTCTCCTTCCCCACCGAGACAGCGGTGGCGGCATCTTGCAACAACGTCTCCATGTCGTATGATTGTTGATCTGGATCGGGCCTAACTGGAAGGGAGACGGAGTGAAGACCTTCTCTGAGCCGCGTGCGGTGGCCGGCTTCACGACCTGGGCCGGGAGGGTGACTTCGATGAAAGCAGGGACGCTGAACGCGTCCAACGCCTTGATATTCGCGAGCGCGCCGTTGATCTTCCCACCACTGCCGAGAGGCCGTCCGCGCTTGCGCTTCTTCGTCTCTTCCTCGAACTCCGCAACGTCCGGATCCTCCGTGTCGCTGGCCCTCTCCAGAGAATCGTCCCGCACCTGCAACTTGCCAGATGATGTGCGCGCCTTCTTCTTCGCCGGTTCTGCATGGTCGGGAGGCTTGGTCTCTGCACCACCGTGACGCGGAGCCTTGCGCAAGGGTTTCTGGTCGAG